>RQTK01000729.1:39131-53588 GCA_003991915.1 Elysia chlorotica
CGGTCACGTGACGATACATGTACTGACAGCCTGACACTGACCTGACCAGCAGGGTCGACGACCAGAGCGGCAGAGCGGGGATTGAATTCACAAACTTCCCAATGATTATAATTATCGTTACACTCGTTTGGCCTGAGACCACCGCGTCAACCCTTTTTGCGTCCGCCACGCAGATTCTTATACATTCTTTACACAATGTAGTTAACAACAACAACGACAACAACGGCTTTAATAGTCGTCTGTCATTAGGTTCAAACCAGGATGTAAAAAAATAACAAAAAACGCAATATGCCACTCTTACGTGCAATGTTAAGAGTGTTACTGACAAGTATGTTAAAATGCATAACGCAATATAACAGCCTTGGTTTTGTTTTTGTTGTTATTTGTGCGGGGTTTTCTGGTTATTTTTGGGTGTATAATGTTTTCATTGTTGTTGTTGTTTTGTTGTTGTTGTTTTTTTTTTTTTTTTGTTTTGGTCTATTTTGACATCACGGTTCACAATAACTTCATTATGGCTATTGTAATTGGTATACTAGTGTCTCCTTATAAGATAGACCCACTTCTGAAGGGTTGGAGCACTCTTACTCCACGCCCAACATCAGGTCGTATCTTTCAAGTAAGGACCAGCCCGGAGAGAGGGGAAAAAACCACTGGCGAAGAAGCCTCCTGGAAGCTCCGTGGCATGTTTGATACTCCTAGAACTAGTAGAAGGAAGGCGTTGGTGATTTAGATCCCAAAATATTCGATGAGCTTGGCGTTCACGCGAGTTATTCAAACATGGAGAAATCTATGAACATACTGACGCACAAATTATACAGATACACTGTATAACTTATATTGCCTAGTCATTCTAGATCTTTCTCCGACCCCCCCCACACACACACACACACACCTTCTCTCTCTCTCTCTCTCTCTCTCTCTCTCTCTCTTCTCTTCTCTCTCTCTCTCCCTCTCTCTCTCTCTCACTCCGTCTCTCTCACTGCACTCAATCTCTGTCTCTATCTCGTACTCTCTAACCCTCTTTGTTTGTCTGCCTGTATGTCTGGAGGAAGCATTTGCTCACTACTGCGATATGTATTTACTGATCCACAACTTCCAATGACCCCAACTGCCTTTGTTCAAGTCAATGTGGTAGGCTACGAGATAACAAAAAGTATCAATTTGTCCTCAACGAGTCCGCTAATTCACTCCTAATTGGACTGGCGGCAGTGACAAGTGACTGCTAATTATCGCAATTGTTGTTACCCCAAGTGGCCAGAGTGTTAAAATTGTGTGTGAGAGAAGGATATTTCTAATAGCGTAACGTCTCCTAAGCATATATACGGTCATTTACATCTCCATCACGCATCACTATCAGTGAATACAGCACAGAGATAGATAGATAGAGAGAGAGAGAGAGAGAGAGAGAGAGAGAGAGAGAGAGACATACGAATAAAAAGACAGACAGACAGACAGATGGAGAAAGAAATGGATAGAGAGAAAGAGACACAGAGAGAGAGAGAGAGAGAGAGAGAGAGAGAGAGAGAGAGAGAGAGAGAGAGAGAGAGAGAGAGAGAGAGAGAGAGAGAGAGACAGACAGAAAGACATAAAAATATTGACGAAGAGACAGTGAAAGAGCGAGAGAACGGTAAAGCACTAATTATGGTTACCTATTGTGACTGGATTTTTTTCAACGCGCTCTATTTTTTTGTCACTACATGTATCAGTTTTATCAATGTACATCAGTGAATACAACAAAGACGATAGTGAAATAGAGTGGGAGAAACTGGTCGAGAGAGACAGGACTGCGGATAAAACAGAAAACAACAGAGAAACAAAGAGAAAAATACAGAGAGAAAGAAAGAGATTATCAGAGAAAGAGAGAGAGAGAGAGAGAGAGAGAGAGAGCAACATAGAGAGACTGACAGAGAGGCAGAAAAATCGAGGCGTGGGTAGGTATCCAATCACTGATGAGTAAACGTGACTTGACCATTCAACAAGCACCTCAATTTTTTATATCCCGCCCACGACTCCTATCGGTTGCTGTGTTATACACATTTTTATATCCACCCCATCTTGTCAGAAAGTAGGGCCTGTAAACTATTAAAATTGTAAAGTTCTATAAATATACGAGGTCTGGAACATAGAAACTACGTCTTAATTACTAAATAAATGTAGATCAGTTCTGAAAGACTCTATTTAGATCTATAACTATTTAGGATTTATGATTATAGATTTACAATAATCTGGAATCTAGATAAACCGAGATTTATAAATGTGATCTAGATCTAGATCTCGAATAATTCTTTTGTGTCTAGATTTAGACTATGCAGTGTATATTTACATACTAAATTCAATCTATAATTATAGATATGACAAATCCAAGCCCAGCACCTGACACTGACAGGATAACACAGCTGCTCCACCATCTCGAGTGATCGCCGATAATCCAAGCTGCTCCATGTACTAGATGATAGACCCACTTCTGAAGGGTTGGAGCACTCTTACTCCACGCCCAACATCAGGTCGTATCTTTCAAGTAAGGACCAGCCCGGAGAGAGGGGAAAAAACTACTGGCGAAGAAGCCTCCTGGAAGCTCCGTGGCATGTTTGATACTCCTATAACTAGTAGAAGGAAGGCGTCGGTGATTTAGATCCCAAAATATTCGATGAGATTGGCGTTCATGAGAGTTATTTAAACATGGAGAAATCTATGAACATACTGACGCACAAATTATACAGGTACAATGTATATCTTATATTGCCTAGTCATTCTAGATCTTTCTCCGACCCCCCCCACACACACACACACACCCTCCCTCTCTCTCTCTCTCTCTCTCCCTCTCTCTCTCTCTCTCCCTCTCTCTCTCTCCCTCTTTATCTCTCGCTCTCTCTCTCCCTCTCTCTCTCTATCTTTCGCTATCTATCTATCTATCTAACCCCCTCACAATCTACTTCTGTATTCTCCAATCCACTAATAAGATGAAAGGTTTCAGACACAATTGAAACACCAATACATGTACAGAGGGAAGCGAGAGAAAAGCAGGGCGAAAGAGGTATAAATGAAATAATAGAGAGGAGTAGGGTGAGAGCGAGAGCGGGACAGAGACAGAGAGTGAGAAAGAGAGACAGACAGATAAAGAAAGAGAGAGCCACACACAGAGACTGAGAAGGTGGAACAGAGAGACAGGCAGACATACAGACAGGGCTAGAAAATACCGAAGACAGCAACACAGTTTCACCACCGTTTCAAACTGTTGCTATCATGCAAAGAACATTAATGACCAATTTCTAGATATTTCTTCAAGCAGCACGCGAGATTTGCGATAGCAAGTTTTTATCAGAATAACTGTTTTAACCACGTCATAACGATAAGAACAAAAAAAAACATGATCATACATCTAGGTTTGAATACACATGATAAAACAAAAAATCACGCCCTACTTCAACCACTCGCCTCTGCAACAAATTCCTAATCAGTGATGCCTCTAGCATTTACACACAAAACAAACAAACAAAAACAGCAACAATGTCGTTTACCGTTCTTCAAAATAATTATTATTATTTCTAACGTTTAAGTTTACAAAAAATTTAATGATAAAAAATTAGACATAATAAAAAATCGAATGTTGAAATGATTTTTTCCGTGCAATGTTTAGGGCGTTCAGACCTCCTTGTCCTTTGTTAAGAGGTTGCAAGGATAATTTAGTTCTGGGTCGTCCGTGACATTATAGCCATCAGGAAAGAATAGCTTACGCTCCCGAGTCACGGCAGAAGCGCGGCGAAGAAATGCCGTTTGCCTAACTAGAACATGCATAAGATGTAAGATAAGATAAACTTGTATGCATGTACAAGGGCAAGTCAAGTGCCTATCTCCTGGTTTTCTAACGCTCTGTCGATGGGCATAGGGCCGTTCATACGTTATAAACCTGGAAAGCAATCATTTGTCAGACGTTTCATTTCCATAAATTAAGTGTTAGTACTCATTTGCGATTTTTTTTTAAGTGCACTTGTAAACAACACAATTTAAATGTGATTTTGGAGCCACCTTCAGATACAAGCAGCTCATATGGCTCCAACTGATACAGCTGTCACAACCAATAGATTGGTCAGCAAGCAACGCCAACCCAAGGCTACCGGAGGAATAGCCTTTTGGCTACCGGACAAATGATCACTTTCTTTTTTTTTTTTCAATTGTGAATAACGCGTTTATTCCCAACCAGTGTTGCGATTTATGTAGCAGAGTCAGACTAAAATAAATTATGCCCAGTGTGTCTTCACCCCAGTTGCAAAGTACCCTATCTAAAGCCCATAGTGAAGTAACTGAAGCTACACTGTGTTTTGTATTGGGGCGTACATGATTTGTGTCCCCTTTCACCAATTCGAAAAGCAAAATTTTATGTACAGCACAAGCATAACAGCTTTATTATTAGATTTAGAACATTATCTCTCTCTCCCTCTCTCTCTCTCTCTCTCTCTCTCTCTCTCTCTCTCTCTATCTATATTTCTTTCATCTCTGGGGGGAGGGGGTACAAATATGGAATTTGGAAAAAAATAAAAAAAAAATACCAGTCCTTTAATTCTAAAAAGACATAAAAATNTCTATNCAGGTTTTCTCATATCTTTTTCCCCTTATTTATCCTGTCTCTTTGTCTCTCTCTCTCTCTCTCTCTCTTTTTCTCTCTCTCTCTCTCTCTCTCTCTCTCTCTCTCTCTCTCTCTCTCTCTCTCTCTCTCTCTCTCTCTCTCTCTCTCTCTCTCTCTCTCTCTCTCTCTCTGCAACTTGCAGGGTATAATAAAATTTATTATTATTTAATAATAAATCTGAAATTGCGAAACGACGACCACAAAAACAAAATTTCTTCATTGAAAAGGCAATATTTATGCTACATAAACACATACACACATAAAGGCGCTATATAAAGGTAACAATGGTTGTGTGTCTGTATATAGATAGAGCCTATGCTCAGCTATAGAGAAAATGTTGTGGGCTCAGAATATAAGCCTAATTAATGCCCCTGGGAAGAAACTACGTGCCATTGCGCATGACTATACTATCAAAACGGGGGAACGGGTTTATTTTTCAATAACAGAGTTCGGTTACATGGTTCGATGGAGGCATTAAGCTAGAGCGGTTTTTGAAGTTCTAAAGCTAAAAGAGTTATACATCTATAAAACATTTGGTGCAGTAAGTGCATCGTCGCGGTAGCTTACGACTCGTCGCAAGCCTTCTTATTCGCAAATTCTTATGAACGAGTTGCAAGCTATTGCACAGTTGTACTTACGGCTCTAGATCCGCAACTGAGAAACCGAAACAACAACAACAACAACAACAACAAAATAAACCGATAAGCTTAACGCTAGACGACGGGGGGTGAGAACTGCATGCTATACATGTGTATGTTAACTCTATTTATATAGTTATAATAATTCTAAATAATCCAAAAAAGGACATTGGAACCTAAAGCCGTGGTATGTTAGTTGCTCCCGCGGGTTTAAACTTCAACCACCAAAGCACACACACGCAACGGCTCTATCAAAAGATCACATTAAACGTATCCAACGAAAGCATGAAACGGTCTAAAACTCCAGGCCTATCTTTAATACAAGCATGCAGTTAATGTAACAAGAAACCGCTATCAAAGCGTGGGACGGCGGTTAGGATTTCCACGGTGTGTTGCAATAGTTTGTCGAAGGGATTTAGATTTAAAACTATGCTTTTAAGTACAAACAGAAAGTAGTTTTAGGCACCCGACTTAACTTATATTTAGATGACATAGTACAATGTATGTCGTACATATTTCACTGCCGGGGGCGCAGTAGTCCTTGGTTACGCATTGGCTTCCGACGCAGGAGGTCTGTGGTTCGAGACCCGCTGTGGCGATTTCGTCCCCTACCGCTTGGGTTGGTGTCAGTATCATGTGACCGAATGTGTCATGGTATCCCCGCATTGTCTCTGAGTGGCAGCATCTTAACTTGTCAGACGTTAGTCTTATGGCCCGTCCACAATGCTGCATATACAGTGCTAACGTTGGACACTTATCAACAACAAATATATCTTAAGGCCCCTTTTGTTTATGCTAACCCTAGAAGTGTCGTAAGTACAGCGTCGATGTAACGCACCACGCGCCGAAAGCATTCTTTACGTATATCTTAAGAAGAGTGACAAGCTTACCACAATGTTTTACTTACGACCTGAAGGTTTTTAGAAAACTTTTTAACCCAACTCAACGTGTATAAATTTTGACATAAATTTAAAGTGTCCGAAAATGCATACAACTAATTACATTCTATGTTTAATGGTCTTTATATATTTTATTTTTGGACAGCAGGTTGTCGGCGATTGTTGTGAAAACTCATACATTCATGGGGATTCGGTCTAAACGTGAGAAACTAGAAATGAAACCGTTTCAGTTGGACAGCCGCACTCTATGTTGATTTATTATGGGAAGGTAAACAAAAATCAAAAGCAAAGAAGGCGTGTGATTAACCCTTAATGGCGAGAGGATTTGATTCATCTAGACCAGTAGATCTAAGTAAAAATAGAGAGGAAGGGTTGCGGGGGGGGGGGATAAAATGGCTTAAGTGGTAGAGGGTTGGACTCTCTATGGGCAGGTCCGGACTTCGAAACCTCCCATCGTTCTTCAATAAATTTGATTTCGTCCACTACAAGCTGGATTGGTGTCAGTACAATGTGTCCAGCTGAGACAAGAGGCCAGGTATCCACGCTCTCTCTCTCTCTCTGTGGCAGCACATAACAATGTCAGACGTTAATCTTGGGGCTCATTGACAATATAGATATATAGTGATGACGTTGGAAGCTAAGCAAACAAACGACAGTACAATGATAAGACAGATTTCGACTGCCGACTCACTAAGCATTTTGATGTCATAGTTGGCCGTTAAAATCTACCTTGTTAGATGGTTAAATCTGTGGCACCCTGGTTACACCCACGGGCTAATTTGTTTTAAACAATCGAATCACTTTTTTTTCTATCCTGTTGATTAAATGTTTGAATACGTGAAAACGTCGCTCCGATCTCAAACAACGCCCAAAGTTTGTCACGCCGAAAATTTAGTTTATGGGGCAAACGTAAATTTTCATTTGCGTTTGTTTGGATGGTTTCTTATGGTCCATTTTAAGAATCTAAGCTATATCGCAGACGGGTTCCAACACTTACGTCTAAAAGTTTTATGCGCTGCCACACAGAGACGTATGTGCAACGTCGCGATAGCTTACAACTCGTCTTAAGACGACTCGTACGCTAACTGCCACGTTGTACTTATGACCCAAGTCGGGGAGATCAAAACTTTTGTCTCAGCAGGTTTCACTAAACCGACCCAAACAATAATGAAGAAGGCGGTCAGAGCTGGCATCGAACTGGGGACCTCCCTACTAGAATGCAAGCATTCTACACTTACTGTTAAACAACCCATTTCTCCGCTCTTTTTGTCCCTTCGGTAAAGTGTTAGAATAATGACCTTTCTGCTAATAAGAGAGGAAAAGTCACCGCGATCTTTAACGTCAAACGTTATATGTGTAGTCGGGTATATGTATATGTCGCACGGGTCATAACAGAAACACGCCTGTTGTACGTGCTGCCACACAGAGACAATAGACAATAGGACATAAGTACAACGTCGCGGAAGCTTACAACTAGTTTCAAGCCTTCTTATCAGCATGTATCTTAAGACCAGCAGTAAGCTTACTGTCAGACGATGTACTAACGATACGGGGACACCAGGATTTCTGACTCATTGCCTAAGCCTTGGTCACTTTATACTGAAACAGGCCCGAACAGTAAGTCTACTTTTTTAACCCCTCATAATTTACTGTACTTCTTTCTTTTATTGTTGTTTAATAGACACATGTACTTCAATCTGTCTTTCTATGTGTGTGTGTGTGTGTGTGTGTGTGTAAGGGTAGGTCTGTGTGTGTGAGTGTAAGGGTAGGTCCGTGTGTGTATGTGTGTAAGGGTAGGTCTCTGTGTGTATGTGTGTAAGGGTAGGTATGTGTGAGTGTGTGTGTGTGTGTGGTGTGTTCAGAAGTACACGCAAACATGACCACCCATAAAATTTCATCGATGCCGTCCAACATTCCTTCCTCTCCCAGTATCCACCCAAAGCTCGGCCTCTCCTAGGTCTTAGGTCTTAAGGAAAATCTTGTACATGAACCACCAAACAAGCATCCCCCATTACACCAGAGCAGATGTACCGGAAGGACACACCCTTCTAGCCGCACAGAACTCTCTGATGAAGCTTGGGGACACCGAAACGGTTATGGCCATATCCACATTTTGATAAGGGGTGGGGAATGCAAGTCAACACGCCAGAACTTAAATGAAACGGGTAAAACAAAACGGCCAAGGTGTAAACTGACCCGCCCACAAAATCAACGCCGGTTATGTCAGGTCACCTGCAACCCTGCATGTACGCATACTGCACTCAAGATAGTATGGGGGTAAAGGTGCACAACAATAACAATAAAACCGGCACATTCCTCTGTCGTACAGAATCCTACGAATTTAGAATTAACAGAGGGATCTTCTAGAGAAATCAGCTAGCTCTAAACTATCCCTCCCACTAAATTAATTCGTGGCGGTGGTGATGGTGGGGATCGGTAACGCTATGGTTAGAGCATTGGCTTTCGTAGCAGGAGGTATGTGGTTCGAGGCCGCGCTATGGCGGCCGCATTTTTCCCTACTACTTGGGTATAATGTGACTGACCAAGTCGCGGGCATGTCACTCAGAGGTCCCGTCGCCGCATGGAATTTGTCTTGAGACCCAGTAGACGTTTAAACTGGAGAGAGCTTTGCTTTCTACGACCAAAGATCAACGTCAGATGTGTCATTTGTTCGAAAAAGTAGAGATGTGTACCCGGGAGGACTGTGCTAAAATCAAAATCATAATCATTTAACATTCTCACCTTTATACACGTACATGTAATAAGATGCTGAACTTTCGTACTACTCGAGTGGAGCTGATGGCTGAGTGGTTAGCACACTGGTCTCCGCCTTGGCAAGGCGAACGGTCTCAACAGTCGGGTAGAAGTTGCGGATTCAATCCCCGGCCATGCCATCAGTCTAAATTGTTTCATTGTATATTCTACCCATATATGTTGCTACCAACCACTGATTTCTATTAATAGAAATATGTGGTGCCAACTTAGATGTCTGTTTGTGACTGTCTCTTTAATTCTGCTGTAGTCAATTCATACAAAAGTCATGCTCTACGTAGATGTAGGGCTGCATGGTGTGTGGATACCAGATGTTGAGGAAGGATAGAAAGGTGGGAGAGACGAAATCTACACCCATTTATATAATAAATAAAATGATAAAATGAGAAGTTTCTTCTTTCTTCTTTGATCTGATTTTTCATTACGATAATTGTTTGCATAGCAATACATTTTTTAAACGCTAATGTTTGTGTCGTTAAAGCAAGAAGAACTAGACATATAGGACCAGCTTTAACGAGGTGTTGATCGTGTGGGTCATAGTGGTTTTCCTTTTGTTTTGTATCACATCTTGTATCTCATTCTAAAGGGAAATCCTAGATCTGTTTCTGTCACTTAATATAGTGTGGATGTCATTAAAATGTATTGACCACAGCCGAGTGAGGTGCATGCACTTGATGGATCGGTCACTGAGGCTGATTGTGAAGGGTCAGAGGGCCGGGCCAACAGACCAACAGACCAACACGGCCGTTAAACTATAAGTATACTTATGGACAGGTGAGTGCACCTCTACTCCAATCTCAAGTGTGTCAGCAGCGATGGTGCTTAGCTGTTGTTTATATATTTCCTTCGTGAGCAATAAGAAACTATTGCAGACGGGTCCCAAGATGAGCATCTGACAATTTTTTAGGCACATGCACTACTACACACACTTAAACAGTGGGTATACCAGGACTTCTGGCTCGGTTGATCACATTATACTAACAGAAACATCCATCCAACAAATAGAGTCGTCCATGTACAAATCTATACAGCCGATGGAGCGCAGCCTGTAGGAGGAGGAGCTTCCAGATGATGGAGAGATTTCTGAGGCTGATTGTGAAAGATCGATCAGTCAGCCACACGGATCAAGGCAGTCGTTAAACTTTATGGACAGGTGAATGCACCTCTACTCGATTCCCAAGTGTGTCAGCAGAGTTCGTGCAAAACTGGTGTTTGTTTTGTTCTTTCATTAGCGTTCATCGTCAGCAACTAAATAACTATAGAGCGAACTGGTTCAAAGACCAACACCTAACACTTTTACTGCTACATTATAAATTGTACCCCTAGACATAATGAGACGGTGAAACCAAGACTTCTGTCTAAGCTGTCTCAACCGATCACGTTTTACACTCGTGTAGGGATACCGACCTAACCAGTAGAATGATACGTGTACACATCACTGCGGTCGGTGAAATGCAGCCTACAGGAGAAACTTCTAGATAAATTTAAAAATCACTGAGGCTGAATGATAGTGTGTGATCATTGGTGAGGCAGACCAAATCCCGGGTCCACGGTAACCCGCTCTGGGGTCGTCGCCGTATAGGACCTGTCTTGGAGCATAGGAGACGTTAAAACTTAAACTTGTGAACAAATGTCGCCTTCTCTGACCAAACGTTTTTTTTTTTCCTTAAAGAAAGATCACCGAGTTTGGTTATGGTGGGTCATTCAGTCACACGGACCAACGCAGCCGTTAATCAACGTTAATGACAGGAGAGCAACATGATTGCCAAGGCGTGATTCAAAACAGATTGTCACCGTTTGTAACTCGCACGCCATTCAATTTTCAAAGATAAACTTTCTGGTAAAAAAAAAAAGATAATAGTTTTATTTCTTTGGGATAGTTGAACATTTTTGGCGTTCTTAATGCCGTGAAAAATTGTGCTCTTGTTTTTCTTTTCCTATAAAATAAAATTAAGTATCCTGACTCGTATGTCACAATGATGACTTTTTGAGATCATTCAAAAAGTAGGGTTGTTTTTTTTGTTTTATTGTTTAATTTTATTTAAACTTAAACCTAATTCACCTATATAATATGGCACATACATCAGCTGCTGATTCAATATTGTGCAGCGGTGATGACCGAAATCATTCTCCATTTGCCTGACTGACTGCCTCCGTCTCTCTCTATCTGTGTGTGTCTCTCTATGCCTGTGCCTGTTCGTCTGTCTGTCTGTATGCCTATCTCTATCTGTCTCTCCCTCCCTTCCTCTCTTTCTCCCTCCTCTCTCTCTCTCTCTCTCTCTCTCTCTCTCTCTCTCTCTAACGTATCCTAATTTCCACAAAGGGGCACATAGATATCCTGGGCCGACAATCCTAAGATAAGATACATGTATGTTAGCACAAAAGCGGTGCAAATACGATGATCTGAGGACAAAATATGTTCAAAGAGAAGCCACCCACATTAACAAGACCTTTTCAGCATTTCCGAAATCTTAAAAACGAAGAAAGGCGGTTTCAACAGGCTTTTTTTTTTCATAACGTCTCCGGCAACTAACATTGATTGAACTGCCTTTTAAGCAACAAATCTATAAATTGGTGAACCATGCCCTGGAAAATCAATATTGATTCACACAGGAGGGAGTGGTGTCTTCAAAGCGATAGAGTCTGTGTCTGTGTGGTCCTTGTGATATTGTATTTAAGTTTGGGATCTAGTACGATTCCCCGGAAGGTCTTCAGCAGATCTGCCAGCGTAACAAGTCATCAAAGGTATAGTGGTATAGACCGTTCTCTCTTTGAGTGGCAAGCCGATGTGTCTACGCATCCACAAGTCGAGGGTTCTAATCCCACAAAACGCAATCATTTTCACTCCTTTTAAATAAATGAATTGGAGAAAAAAATCCCTCTAACGTAACAAGCCCCAGTCATTGTGCGCGCTCTCAGAGAATCTCAAACAGCAAGAGATTATCTGATGAGCCAGGAGCAAATACGTGTTAGGTACATGAGAGACACGGCACAGGGTCACAGAGACTATCATCTTGCAACTTTAGTATAGAAAGGGTGGAATGGTCAAATGATAGAGCTCGCGGACTAAATTCGGAAGGTTTGCCAGACAAACGGCCACCGGGGATCAGACGCGTTATAACGCTTTATTAAATGTATACACCGTCCCTTTACATCCCTGACAGGATTTGGGACGGGGGTAGCTCAGTAAGTATTGCGCGTGGCCTCTAATCCTGGTTTTGTGGGTTCGATCTCCGAAATATTCCCTGCTAACTGGGTCAGTGTTAAAATTAAGTTGATAATCATCAATGTCCCAGATATCCCGGTCTGGGGTCCAGTGGCGGTATAGCTTCTCCCTCTGTACTGCTGTACAAACATAAACACAAACCTAGACACAAGGAGACCCACAGTATCCAGGAAATTACGAGATCTGAGCAGAGACTTCATTAGAGCTTAGACCCTTCTCTGCCACAAAGGGCTCTGACTCTCAGGTGAGCTCAAAGATCCAAGGCTCTCGGTAAGCCTACCTAAAGGATTCGCCATCAGTGGTTTGTACATCTACATCACGTACATCGTGGATTTCAATTAATCCAAAATCTACACTCGCGAAATAACTGATTATTTTGTCATGGTGATTTCATTAAAGCTAGTCTTACAACTGTCAACACAACCACTCACCCATCATCAATGTATACAAATGTAGGCAAAAAATGTAAGAAAACATGTACAAAAAATTGCTTTATTTCGCATGGAATTGGTAGCTATGCAATCTATGCGGTGTGAGTGGAGTGCATGCACCGTCATCATGTAGTTTAAGATCTAAGGCATAGGAACTAGACAGCTCTTGTTGTTAGCTTTCGTTAAATAGAATCTATACCCTGAACGGTTCGTGGAGACATAGAGCAGGCGTACACTGAGTCGCCTCAGCTATAACTTCATGTATCTCCTATCTTATTTCTATTATCTAAGACACTCAAAATCTTAAGTATTTTAGAAATGAAATATGACATTATAGACCAGAGGTGGCGACCAATTTGTCTGCTATACTTGAATTCCTTTCAAATGACATAATTATCCGCCATCCACTTCTTTTAATTGTTTGAGAGCTTGGTTCAATTGACTTTGAAGATCGGTTAAACTTTCGCAGTTATACCCATGCCCACACCCACAGTTCCCGTGTTGTTTCAAAGGAGAGAGCTTCTCAAAAAAAGAGGAGCCCTCTAAGTTCACCATAACAACATGAAAGCGGTGATCATTAAGTGTAAAGTCAATCAGAAGGTTTAGCGATTCCGACCCCACACGACATTGACACACAAACTGACGCGTACTTGTATTTTGCCTTTGAAGATTTTACCGGTCGTAATTATTATACACTGACAGTTCAAATGACCGGTAAGTATTTGTCACTTTTAAGGGCGTGCAGATCCCACATGATCTTGACACACAAACTGACACAGCCTGAAGGAGAGTGCACAGACCTGCATTTTGCCTTAGAAGATTTTACCGGTCGTACTTGTTATATACACTGGTAGTTCAAATGACCGATAAGTATATGTCACTTTGAAGGGCTTGCTGATCCCACGTGATCTTGACATTACGGTCTGAAGTACCCACAGGCAAGCGGAGACAAGGGGCTTATCGCATGTTCTTGAAAACCAATTAAAAGATTAAGTCCATTGACAATTTAGTTTGAAGACTGGTTCCGATTTTGTGACAGTTTATGTAATCTCAATTGCTTTTGATGCGTAAATTGCCTATTACAATAAAATTCCACCTGTAAACACACAATAAAGAAGGCCTGCCCCTACAACCGTGACAACTGCCAATCATGAGTGTCATTAATTCATTAATACATCTTTTTATTCACCTCCCACAAAGCTCCACCTTCCGAAACAGGCATTGGTCGTGGGATCCGTCCACGATATAGCCTATAGAGTGCTGACGTTGGACGCTAAGCAACCAACTTAACTCTCACAAACACACACAAAAACTGAACTACCTGTACACAGTCAAACGTGACTAGTGCCATGTCTTACGACCTAAGCGGGGTCCGTGTGACCTATAGATAAGCTTACAATACAAAGGATCCGATAAGCCTTTTCTTTATCTACCCATCGCCAAATGTTTCACCTTTACGTAAGGTAAATGTACAAATCATGCGACCACATCAAATGTCTGATGACTTGTTATTAACTGTAGGTGTCCTTTCGTAAAAACAAAATTTGACCCGCCCCATTCATATTTGTACAGCTAAAGAACCCACCTTGTACATGTACACAAAACACAAGTACCTGTTAAGGTGTGACACATGTTAACGCAGTGATTCAGTGTTTCTGATAGGCGAGTTTTCGTTCTACTTCACCAGAGAAGATTGGTGACCTTCACATCAAGAACCTCTTCGAATCCGACCATTGCCCATGTTAAATAACTGTCCTTCCATTCTAATAGAAACAAAAATTGAGTTTTAAACCCCAATTTCATTAACTAAAAATCATGTAAACGTAACATTAACTGGTAGGAATTATAAGAACAAAAAAATACACCC
>RQTK01000729.1:53607-69969 GCA_003991915.1 Elysia chlorotica
CCCCCCCCCCCCTAAAAAAAAAAAAGTTTAAAAATGGCTCCCGATCCTAACGGGCCTGACCTCTTTCTCTTATAAATGTAAAAAAAAAAAAAAAAAACGTTTACAAACAAAATAACGCGTGATGATTGTATTTCCTTTGTAAAAAGTGACATAAATTGCTTTTTTTTTTCTTTTTGTTAAAAACGCTTCCGTGTCTGTGGAAAATTTAAGTAATATAGAATGAATAGGGTCATGCCATAGACTGTATCACTGAGTAAATTCTGGGAAATAAACATAGAGTTTGTTTTGAAAACTATGATTTAACTTCCTTCCCAGTCCCATTTACTATGTTGTAACACACACAGTTTCTCTCTCTCTCTCTCTCTCTCTCTCTCTCTCTCTCTCTCTCTCTCTCTCTCTCTCTCTCTCTCTCTCTGTCTCTCATATAATTATTTGAAGAAGGGTTTCTATTCTATTAGAAATACAGATATACTTAACCGTCACCGCCACTAGTTATATTTGTATTACAATTAGCCATGTGTTGGTGAAAAGTGAAAAAAAAAAAAACAAGATCACCAGCGCTGTTGTTGTTTTGTTTTTTTCAACAGTAAACCACTCATTGGTCTTTTTCACCCCGTGTCTTTCTTTGTTCTCTATCAATCTTTCTAAGGAAAGGAAAAGAAGAAGAGGAGGAAGTGCAACAGGAGGAGAAAAGGAGCAGAAGGAGGAAGATGAGAACCAGGAACAGGGAGAGAGGAACGATAGGAGGAGCAGTAGCAGCTCTTCCTGGAAGTGAAGGAGGAGGAAAATGACTTGGAGGAGGAGGAACTAGAGGAGTAGGAGTAGCGGGTGGAGGATGAGGAGTTAGAGGAGGAACGGGGGCAGCAGTAAGGTGAGCTGGAGGAGGCTCAGGCGGAAGAGGAGGCGCAGATGGAAAAGAGGGAACAGGAGGATGTGCAGATGAAAGAGGAGGTTTGGGGGGAGGGGGGTAATAGGAGGGACAGCAGCAGGATCAGGAGATGTAGATAGGAGGAGTTGCAGGAGGAAGCGCAGGGAAAGCAAAACACAAACTGAAGGAGGGGCAGGTGCATGCGGAGGAGGAGAAAGAGCAGAGAGCGGAAGGACAGGAGGGAGGAGTAGCGGAAGGAGAAGGAAGAGGGAGGAAGAGCAGAAGGATGAGAAGCATATAAGCAGGGACAAAGAGCAAAAGGGAGGAGTAGCAGAGAGGAAACGAGTAGGAGGGAAAAGGGGCAGAAGGGAGGAAGAGCAGAGGAATAAAGTAGGGGGGAGGAAAAGGAGGAACAAAAAAGAGCAACTCAGCAAGGGGAAGGAAGAGAAGGAAGAGCAGTAGGAAAATAGAGCAGGAGGAAAGAAAAGTGGGTGGGAGAAAGAGAAAGAGGGAGGAAGAGAAGAGAGAGAAAAGCAGGAGGGAGAAAGAGCAGGACGGAAGAAGAGCAGAGGGAAGAAGTTCAGAGGGACCAGAAGGATAGGGGTAGAGAAAGAGAGAGAGAGAGAGAGAGAGAGAGAGAGAGAGAGAGAGAAAGGGAGAGCGAGCAGGAGAAGGGGATAGATAGGGAGAGAGAGTGGTCGAAGCTTATTTATGAGTATGTATACCGCTGGATTTGCTTCAAGATATATAACCATATGATTCGGGAAAAAAAAATCACAAGAAAAATCAATAAGTTTTTATTTTGAGAAACACAAAACAGATGGAAGCATAAAACGCAAATTGAGGAATGGATTTTATAAACTTAAAATTGGTACCATTAAAAAGAATTACCGCATTGCGCAGATTTTTCAGTCTAGGTGTTTTTCACCCATGAGTGACTGTAAAGGTTAAAGTTAAATGCACTATTATTCTAATAAAACTTTAAGTTTCTTAACTGCCTATGTATTATCATTTCCTATTAGATTCAAAGGTCATTTTGTTTTTTAAATTTATCGATTCAACTGGCTCTATCAGAGCTTCTGGTTCAACCGTTTGATGGTAATGTTGCGATTGGCCCCATACTTACTGTGAGTCAAAATTAAGTAACAAATAGAGTTTACAGTGAGGTATAAGTATAACTGTGTAGCCTATGGTTGCGCAACAGCACATCAAATTTGTTCCAAGGACCGTTGTAGATCACCTAGATCTAGATAAAGTTTGTCCCTCTAAGAGTTTTGGAATTAGAAAATAGAGTCTAGATCTAAATCTACTACTAGATAGATCTATAACCTTGATGAAGTAGGCTAGATATAGATTAGATCTAGATCTACATTCTATTCTTGCACTACTTTCTATATCTCACTTACCTAGCCTGCGAGGTAGAGTCTAGAATCAGAGGTCCTCAATTGATTTAGAAAAAAACGGCAAGTTTGGAGATGTTATTTATTATGAGCCCTCGCTCTGGGAGCGGTTTTTCTGGCCGAGAGAAAAGTTGTGTTTTCTTTTCTTTCCTTTTTTAAGGTACTTTGTTTACCAGTAGCGCGTACGTGTGCTTTAAACAATAATAATAATAATTAATATAATTAACAGAAGTGTTATTGAACTTTACATTCTTTATCCCCTAAACACTTAGAGTCACTTCCCTTAACAAGAAGGCGATTTCGGTAACTGGTTATCGATGAAAATGACTAATTTATATCGATATATGAATAAATATGTAAACACAGATTGCTATTAATAGATATCTGTGGATGTAAACAAACAATCCGATCACTCTACATTACAGGAATTACATTATTCTACTATCAACATTCAATTTAAGAAACATCATAAGCTTATCTAGTAAATAAATTAATTTTATATAAAAAAAAAACAACTAAATTATTGTGGTGTACTTGTATAAACAAAAATAGACGGATAAGCGTAAACTTTAGATTGATCAGCTTCTGGAAATAATAATGCAGATATGCAATCAATATTTGACATAATTTGCAAATAGCTATGGGTTTTGAAACGTGTGGTCCTGACGAGGTGCTTGTTGTATCAGGTCTGCTACTAACTAGATCCTTTTAACATACATTTATAAATTAAGAGAGTGTGTAGGCTATGCCTAATATATTATAGGCCTAGGGTAGAATGCACAAATAAGACATAGCTTATAAATGTCTCGTCGTAACAATATAAGGATAAGAAGTCTTAAGTTGAGTCGTAAGCTAAGTCATGCTCGTGCAAGTGTTTCTGTCTCTTTATTGTGTTTACATTTTGCTATGTATAGGCTACACACTTTAGTGTTCAAATCAAACTCTTTGATCGGACTGTGGAATAAAGCTAAGCTCTTTCCTGATTTTAAGTTTCATAGGTCACTGCAGTGTAGGCCTATGTCAGTAGGATAATGGTAAAATGGTTCAGAACAACAGTTTGAGTCCAACAAGGATTTCTGCTTTCAACTACTCTTTTCAACATCTTTCTGGAGAGAATATTGAGAGAATCATGACTGATGCATTTCAAGATCATGTAGGATCAGTTACTGAGTTAACATTGGTGACATAGCATTCACAAACTTACCTTTTGCCAAAGACATTGATGCCCTTGCAGGGATTATTAGTCAATTAACTAGACAAGACATCAACAACATATGGCATGGAGATCAGTACAGAAAATACTAAGCTGACGGCCAACAAAGAATCATCTCAGACATTGAAATGTGTGGCCAAAAACTAGAGACTGTTCAGAGCTTCAAATTCTTAGGTCCAGTTGAGACACACTAAGGATCAGAACAGGAAATACTGTCCAGGATTACCCACACAATTGGTGCATTGTCAAAGCTCCAGACCATATAATGATAATAATAATACATAGTTTTTCTAGCGCGCATAACCACTACACAAAGGTGGTGCTCTATGCGTGTAACATTATTAAAACTTAGAATTAAAAACCTTAGTGGTGGACTAAAAATGTATAACTATGAAATATATGACATTCAGAGCAGTAAAATATCAAATAAAAAATAATACATTTAGAAAGGTACAAGACATATTACCTAAAAGTTAATATTAAGAATGTGTTTAAACAATCATAAACAATCATTGTATTTACGGTATCTATGTATATCTACACACACATACATAAACATATATAATTAGATATACATACATACATACATACATACATACATACATATATATTATACACATACACATATTATGTTGTGCATACAGTACATACAATACATACAATACATACAGTACATACAATACATACAATACATACATACATACATACATATATACACATACACATATTTATATATACATATATATACACACACATATACATAATTAGATATACATACATATACATACACACACATACATATATATACATACACATTCATATATACAAACATACACACACATATATGTTCACTTACACATGTTGATTAAAGATGTAAATTAAGTTTTGTCAAAGACATTTTTATAAATAGAATATATCAACGAAATCTAAATTTAACCTTAAAAATTGTAAGATGAAAGCATAGGTTTGTTATGTATAAGATTTAAGCTTAGTAAATTTATATCTGATTAAAAAAAAATATGTGTATAAAGTGTATAAAGGAGTAGTTATAAATAAAATAAAAATTATTTAATTGAAAACTAAAATTAATTGCGTTCTATGTATTTAAGTAGGTGTTTAAAAAAAGATGATACTTAAGTTTTTGTTTAAAAGTTTGTTCATCTTCAAGATTACGTATATGGGTTGGTAAATTATTCCAAATGTTTGGACCTATGCAAGAAAATGAACGTTCCCCAAACATTTTATATTTCTTACGGGGGACAACAAGAACTTTGGTGTCTGCTGAGGATCTAAGTGATCTATTTGGAACCCCTTGGCAAGACTGAGAGGTAAACAGCTCTTTATTTCTTAGTGCACACTTGCCGACTTGATAGCATTATAATATTTAAAATGGGGATGCCAAAATTTAAAATAGCCCTCTAAAACTATCCTTATGCATATTTATATATTTATATTATGATAAAACCTTTGAAAATATCAATTATGACCCTCAAAATTTTCACATTAAAAGTTATTTCTTAATCCCTAGAGGGCTCCATAAAAAAGATTGGATTTTAATTTCAGAAGTCAGCCAAAGTGATTCGTTTACAAGCTCCTTCACAGCAAACATGTTCGTCAAAGATTATAAATACAACAGCACGGGGAACATTTATTTATAAATTAGCTAACCCGTAGTAGAGACTGTCGTTTTTGTGGGATTTCCCCGAGCGAGTCATTGTAGAAGCCTAAGTTGATGGACACATCTCGCCTGAGGGAAGCGGACATCTCCGAAGACAGAGGGTTACGAGCTTCCTCCTCATAGACTTACGGCTATTTATAGTAGCAAACTATAGCTGGATGGATTCATGGAAAAAAAAACATTTGCTTAGGTTAGATGGGGGAAAAAGCAATATATAATGCGCATATGGTAACATGGTTACTAGAAAAGTGCAGGGGTAAAAAACTGTAAACCATGAAGACATAAAATATAGATCTTTTTAAATAGCGAGAGAGAGAGAGAGAGAGAGAGAGAGAGAGAGAGAGAAAGACACAGAGAGAGAGAGGGAGGGATTTAAATTTAAAAGAAATACACTTTCTTATTCAACAAAGATTTAATAGTTTGTTCGTTTTTTTTTGTTTTTTTGTTTTTCTAAATGTCTCAAGATAAACTGGGAAAAGTATGTCTTAAAGAATGATTAAAACAGAACAGAAATAATGTTTTTAACTATATAGATGCTGTTCCACAAGATAAAATAAAACAATATTTCCTTTATAAAAAGAATAGAGAAGGATGGGAAGAAAATTAAGTTCCACCCAGACTGCCCCACAGGGATGAAAAAAAAAAACAACCAAGTGGGTGCACGCCACGCAGTTTGTTGTGGGGAAGTTTTGCCTTCTCAGTCAAGGCAAACAAAAATCTAGATGACATCAAAACAAACCACTTTTGTTTCACAGCAAATTAAGTAATGCAGCCTCCCTCAAGCCTCACGTGGCTAGTTGGGACAAGTTTTTCAATATATGATGTGTAACTCATATAGTCATAAACTTCTTTTAAATTTTGAGCGAAACATACAGCCAACTTGTGCCGATGCTGGATTGGTAAAACTGATTCGCCCATACTCCGAGAACCATCTACACCAAATGAACAACATAGATTCTAGAAAACCGAGAGAGAATGAAATAGAAAAAGAATGTGAGAGATTAGACAGACACATACACACAGAGATAAGTTGAAAAGTCAAGAGAGAAAGAGAGAGAAGAGGCTAAAAGCCAATAAAGGGAGACAGACAGACAGAGAGAGACTAAGACTAATGGGCAGAAAGTACAACTGTGGAAAAAGGGAAATTCGGGATTGATGACGAAAATCGGTATGTACTGATCAAACCGGTACAAGTAGGCAGATCTGCAATATGGCTAGACTTCTAGTTACTAGTGCTTCACAGAGAAGATTATGATTTCTGAAGCGTGCGACTTATCCACTACTCCATGTCGTGTTCCCTTTCAGTGCCTAGATCTAGAGATCTAGTTGATCTGAGTCTACGATAAAAATTGGTGCATAACTAGTGCCTACCATCAGCCTACAAACACAGGCTGGGAAAAATAGTTTTTAGTTATTAGTAGCCCACCTGGAAATAATCGCAGGCTATTTAAAAACATCAATCTGGTGCCAATCTAGATCTAGTAGATTATGACGTACTAATCTAGATGTAGTACCTGTACATACTAGATCTAGATTATAAAAGCACTCGGCTTACCCCGATTTATTTGGTTAAAGTAGACGTGCAACACATGAGACATAAGCAGGTTATATGAGAATCTGGATCTAATACATCTAGACAAGATCGAGATGTTTTAAAGATGTATACGTATTTATAATTTGAGGAGGTTTCATGAACTGAAGCCAACCGAATAGTCCAAACAAAGTATTCCTGGGTAATGGGTGTAGGGTTGTAAAATTAAGAGTGGCTCCCCTTGAACACAAAATGTTTATCGATTAACTTGTACTGTATACATGACCGTGGGTAAAATTCATTGGTTGTTCTCAGAATCTCAGTTACTTTGTTCGTCAAAACAATAAACATGGCTGACTGGACGACGATATTTTCCCTGCCTCTCCTTTTTATGGTATTGAAATCTAGATTTAGATGTAGATCTAGCTGTATCTCACGTTATATAAAAAATGGTGGCTTAAATTTTAATGTTTGGTCACCCCGTAAAATGCTATGTAACAACCTAGTTAAACAAAAGGCACCACAATCCTGATCTGCAGATCAGTAAGGATTGAAAACGTGTCATTCCATTGTGATGGTCATAGCATAATTTTAGAATGTTACTTTTAGTTCGTCTAAAGAGAATTAGAAGGCTTACAATAAGTTGTAAGCTATTGCAGTGTTCTACTTATGACGCTGGTATTATAAAGTTGTATCTAGTGCGTATGGGGTTATTACGATAGAATCACAAAACAGATGTGTTTCACTGATATTTATAGGCTAAGTAGGACATTGGGAAAGCTGTGGTACCAAATCCTTGATTGAAATACGTTATAACTGAGAACCTAATGCACAGAGTGCTCGCTGAATCCACGCCTGTGCTCTTGCTTTCTCTCTCTCTCTCTCTCTCTCTCTCTCTCTCTCAATAATAATAATAATATGGGGATAGTTTTTCTAGTGCGCATAACCACTACACAAAGGTGGTGCTCTATGCGCGTAACATTATTAAAACTTAGAAATAAAAACCTTAGTGGTGGACTAAAAATGTATAGCTATGAAATATATGACATTCAGAGTCAGTAAAAAAATCAAATAAAAAAATAAGGTACAAGACATATTACCTGAAAGTTAATATTAAGAATGTATTTAAACAATCATTGTATTTACGGTATCTATGTATATATACACACGCATACATAAACATATATAAAATATATATACATACATACATACGTATATACACATACACATATTTATATATATATATACACACACTATACATATACATACACACACATACATATATATATACATACACATTCATATATACAAACATACACACACACACACACATATGTTCACTTACACATGTTGATTAAAGATGTAAATTAAGTTGTGTCGAAGACATTTTTATAAATAGAATATATCAACGAAATTTAAATTTAACCTTAAAAATTGTAAGATGAAAGCATAGGGTTGTTATGTATAAGATTTAAGCTTAGTAAATTTATATCTGATTTTTTTAAAAATATGTTTATAAAGTGTATATTGGAGTAGTTATAAATAGAATAAAAATTATTTAATTGAAAACTAAAATTAATTGCGTTCTATGTATTTAAGTAGGTGTTTAAAAAAAAAAAGATGATACTTAAGTTTTTGTTTAAAAGTTTGTTCATCTTCAAGATTACGTATATGGGTTGGTAAATTATTCCAAATGTTTGGCCCTATGCAAGAAAATGAACGTTCCCCAAACATTTTATATTTCTTACGGGGGACAACAAGAACTTTGGTGTCTGCTGAGGATCTAAGTGATCTATTTGGCACATAAACAGTGAGTGATTCACTGAGGTACTCAGGGCCTGTGCCATTTAAACATTTAAAACAAGTAAGGGCTATTTTGTACTTAATGCGCTCTTTAATGGGAAGCCAATGCAACTCATATAAAATAATATATGGAAGGACAAGAACATTGTACTAGGTTAGAAAATCAGACTGATGCGACATAAGTCAATCTTCCTGTACGCGTGTGAGATATGGACCCTTACAGCAGAGTTATAGAGAAATATACCAGCTATAGAAATGAGATGCTTTCGAAGACTTTCGGGCATCTCCTACAGAGATCATGCTACAAATGATGAATTGAGGAACAGTATCAGGAATGCTATTGGGATATGGGCCCTATGAAAATGTGTTCACCTCTGTAAGAAATTTCAAATTTAGATGGTACTGGCACATAATAAGATCAACAGGACTTGCAAATATGATCCTTAAGAGCAGTACAGTACAAGGTGAGAGAAAGAGAGGCATAGACAGAAAAAGAGATTGTACACAACAGAATGTACAGGCTTGTTAAAGTTGGGTGCGGGTGAAGTAGGCCTACTTTGAAGGGCTGAAAACCGAGAAGGATGGAGAAAAGTGGTTGTCTGTTGGCATGGAACTCATGAATGGGTTGACATAGTCTATAACTTTGGCACTACTTACCCAGTGCAGTCCTGACTCTTTTTCCACGGTGACCATTATATTTGATACCGGAGGCAAGATAAATGGGTCAATATGGACTAGTCTTATTTGAGTCGCTTAAAAGACAAAAATATCTAGTGCCCTCGAGAACAGAATATTCTGCAATATAGTGGTAGGCCAAAAGCAAAAGTGAGATTTAGGCAAATGCACCTTCAATTATTCTTTTAAGTTATTCATTTATGTGTCTTAGAGTTTTCAATATTGATCAAACCAACATGGCTTCCTTAAAATCGGACACATGAATATTGTTGCTATCTAATAAGAGTCTGAACTGTTTGGGGTTTAGAAGGAGTACCATCATTTTTGGGGGGATGTACGCTTATTATAAATACTGCATCTGTATGATTTTTTATTCTGTGTTTAAACTGCTATTATAAAGGTTTATCATTTTTTTCTTTTCAGGTTGTTGCCATGAACATTCCAGATTTGTGACAGATGGAAGGGTTTTTGTATGGCCCAGTATTCAACAGGTGCAGAGGTAAGATTTATTTGAACAGATTTATATATTTAAAAATTACCTGGTGTTCCTTAAACCTTTTTATTAAAACAATACAACCATACAATTTATTGCTCATAAATCTGATGTAAGTGGCAGAGTTTTCTTGGATAATTTTTTTTTTTTTTTAGATTATTTAACTAATAATTATTTAAACTAGCCATTACAGAGAGTCTGCTGGAAAGACAAGATGAAAATTGTATCCTTGCATGACCACAAAACTAACACATGGATAAGACAGCAGACACGAAAGGAGGATATCAGATACTAATACTTTTTTCATTAAAAAAACGTATGTTCTTATTATCTTTTTTCCCTTCTTCTCATCTCAAGACTGCCTGCAAATGTTATGACACTGTCCGTTGAGAACTTGAAGGCCCACTCTTACGATGGTGTGCAAGTGTCAGTCATGTCTATAGTGGAGGTAAAGTTCTAAGGCAAGGACAACACTGAAATTGATTGTAATAATAATAACAAAACAAAAAACAAAACAAAAAAGAAATAATAATACAGAAAATACTAAGCTGACGACCAACAAAGAATCAGCTCAGACATTGAATGTGTGGCCAAAAACTAGAGACTGTTCAGAGCTTCAAATTCTTAGGTCCAGTTGAGACACACTAAGGATCAGAACAGGAAATACTGTCCAGGATTACCCACACAATTTGGTGCATTGTCAAAGCTCCAGACCATATAATGATAATAATAATAAACATAGTTTTTCTAGCGCGCATAACCACTACACAAAGGTGGTGCTCTATGCGTGTAACATTATTAAAACTTAGAATTAAAAACCTTAGTGGTGGACTAAAAATGTATAACTATGAAATATATGACATTCAGAGCAGTAAAATATCAAATAAAAAATAATGCATTTAGAAAGGTACAAGACATATTACCTAAAACTTAATATAAAGGAGGAACGAAAAAGAGCAACTCAGCAAGGGGAAGGAAGAGAAGGAGGAGCAGTAGGAAAATAGAGCAGGAGGAAAGAAAAGTGGGTGGGAGAAAGAGAAAGAGGGAGGAAGAGAAGAGAGAGAAAAGCAGGAGGGAGAAAAGCACCCTATCTCAGGCAGTCTTGAACTCAGAGAATCCATGAGACTTAAGTTTAAATTGATTACTACTTGACTTTGTTTTCCTTCACATGAATATTTTATTTTAACGTCTTATGTAATTTCATTTCTCCACTTGCGTTTAATAGTCAATGGTTATATGTTTTTGTATGGTGATATTTAATAGTCATTATTATTACCATTTACCTAACTTGTCAGCTTCATCACTTATGACGGTGACTGACACCATTAATGTCTGGACAAATTAAGGCCATCATTCTCCGTCTCTCACAATGTCTGTAGAGGGATGCTGCCCTTATTTCTGTCTGTTTGATGTTGTCTATGTGTTCTGAAGGTAGCGTTCCTTTTTTTCCTTGAGCCATCTCTTTTTCCACAATGACATTTGACCATTTTATTCACAGGTTAAAATTTGCAAGACTGTTCCTGACATGTTACGACGTGCAGCCGAAAATTGTTTAGGTAAAACGGAGGAAAAAATTGGCAACATGCTTAGAGAGATAATTCAAGCGCAACAAAGAGCAATCATTGGCGCCATGAATATAGAGGTGAGTGTTTTAGCAGGTTACATCAGATCATAAATTGTATCATCCATACACCAATAGTTAGTCACAATAAAAGTTCAATCAACTATAAATTTTAATCCCATTACTTAATTCTTGCAATTTTTGTAGAGAAGGCTTAATTAAAGAAACCTAATTGTGCCTTTGCTCAGAAACATGGTGCATTAGCAAGACCAATAGCCATAAACTGCAATCATTCAACAACAGGTGTCTCAGAAACATCCTAAAGGTTAGGTGGCCTGAAGTTACCCTGAACAAAGATCTGTGTTACAGAAAAAATCAACCCCCATTGAAACAGAGATCAGAAAGCGCAAATGGGGCTGGATAGGCCACACACTTCGAAAGCATGTATCCAACATCATAAGGCAATCCCTGTAGTGGGACCCCCAAGGTAAACTCAAGGTGGGACGTCCGAGCAGACCTGGTGACGAAGCATCAATGCTGATATAAAAGCCGCTGGTAGTACATGGGCCGAGCTGAAGACTAAGAGGACAAGCCACAACCGAGTTTGGTGGAGGTGATTTTCTACGGTCCCATGTTCCGCAGGGAATCAAGAGGCTTAAACTAAAAACTAAATGTGCCTTATTTTTAATTCATTTTCAGTTCTTGTGCCTTATGTAAGTACACATTAGGAGAGAGATAAATTAAGTGGAAGAATATTTAATTTCTGTAAAAAATATTTTAACTTTTTTTTTTGATTTGTTACTTTTTATTTTTGTTATAAAATGTTACACCAGTTTTGAATCATCTGTGAATTTTATTGTAAAGATATTGTTGACAACAAATTTAGTTTAAATTTCAGATCTATCCTGAACTAATGTAAACTTAGAACTTAGGTTCTTTACAAATTATTGTTTTAATGAAGCATAATTTGAATTTACATTTTTTAGTCATCGAGTTAAAAAAAAAAATGTAAAGTTGAATTTCAGCGCACCTTTTCTGTTTCCAACAGTTCTGTTCTTTGTTTGCTCTGCACAGTCAAGCCATCTTTTAGTCCTGCTCTTTGAATTAATTTACAAGCACCCTACAAGAAAAGATTTGTAATGATTTGTAATGCAGTCACCCTTTTTAATAATAATAATAATTTTACTTATATAGTGCCTTCCACCAAAGTATCAAAGCGCTTTACATTTTTCAAGATAAAAGCATATTTAAAAAACCTACATCTTGAACATAACTTATACTCAATGCAATAGACAGGTGATAATTGAAATACAAAGGAGCATACAAAAAAAAAAACAACAACAACAACAACAACAACAAAAAAACACACATTAGCTAATGCGATCGTGGTGTTTGGGTAGTAATTCTAATTTGACAAAATTCTAATTTTTGTTGAATTAAAGTTTATTGGATAATAATAACAATTTAAAAATTTACAGCAACAGTAGCGAGATGTAGTTTAACATATGTTTATGAGTGTTAAATGCTATTGCATGAAAGCTAAGCAGGTAAACCTTTTTTTACCGGTGAAACAATTGAAGGTTTAAATGATTTTGAAATTCAATTTATTCATGTATTTAATGGTGAAATGTTTCCTCCTATGTTAAAAATGTGCTTATATTTTGAGGTGAAATGTTTTGTCTGTTAATTCACTCATATTTTTTTTCTGCATCCCTGTTCTGGAGTTCAATCTGGTGACTCTTTTATCAGATCTCATAATTCAATACATTTTGGGTTACCCCTGCCTCTTAATTGATCCTTAAATGTAAGATGTGTATAGTGTTTCCAAGAGTTTTGCCCTAGCCATAATGATTAATCTATATTAAGTTAGATCATTGATTTTTCCAGTATTTTATTTTTCACTCTCAATTAATTTTTTTTCCTTTTAGGAAATTTATCTGGACAGGAAAAAGTTTTCCATGGCAGTTTTTGAGCAAGCTTCATCAGATGTGTACAAAATGGGTTTCCAACTGATCAGTCTCAAGGTGGCGAATGTCTTGGATGTGGATGTAAGTTTTCATAATTATTTATCTGTGCAAACATTTTGATGGGTTTTTTGGTTACTTAACATTTGTTGTTAGCCTCTAGGCTATCTAGTGAAAGGGTCCAATACAAAAATCTGACAATTTTAATGTGTTGTCACAGAGAGAGATAGAGAGAAAGACAGAGAGACAGAGAGAGGTAGATAGAGAGAGAGAGAGAGAGAGAGAGAGAGAGAGAGAGAGAGAGAGAGATGTTAAGTTTAGTTTCAGGATTTTATTGTCCTTGTCTGGGCTTTTTTAAAAAAATTTTTTTGTAATTTTATTTCATTCATGGTAAAGTGCTCGCATGATTTTTAAAATTCTTTTATTCCCTTAATTTTCCTGTCTGTGGCTTGAGTTATCTTTCATTTTCTAGCTTTTTTTTTTATTATTATTTGTTTGTTTTTATCTGTTGACATATCATTTGTTTTCTTTGATTTATGATTTTAAACCTAACCTAACCTTAAATCTCCATTCACATTGTTTTGCTTATCCTTTATCTCTCTTATCTGCAGAGATACTTTCTGGCGCATGAAGGAACCCAGAACTAAATCCTCTCCCCAAGTTGTCATTCCAACACCAGTATCGTGCACCAATCGCAAAATAGTCAGTGAAATGGTACACTGAAATACACATGATAAGACCATTTTTTTATCAAATAGGGAGGGTGAGGGGGGGGATCTTGGGGGTTAGAGATGGCGCAAGTGTTAGAGCGCTGGACACCTTATTGGGAGGTACCTGGTTCAATTAAAATCCCTACTGGTTGGGTTGCAGTGAGTATTTAGTAACTGGAGATCTGGTGTGAGATCAGCCATGCGTGCAGCAAGCCAGCTACCTGGAAGGGGGTCCACTGATGTGGATGTTGCCCCAGTACCTGCACGTTAATCAAAATACCGATGATGATGATGATGATGATGATGGCTGGGACAGGAATCCTGATGTTGTTGCACAATCTCTATCAGACGATTGTCTTGAGAAGCGTGAAGAATACAGCCTTGTTTCTGACGTTGCGCATTAACAATGAACTAAAGGTATAAAGTTGACTCTTCCCTTTAAGTTAACATCACATAGGGATGTTTTTCTACTTTGTTTTAAATTATAGGTAAATCCAGCTCTTGACGAACTCTAACAGAGTAGCTCATAAAGTTGCACTATTTTTAGGAGTGGGGGGGGGGAGTAACTCATAATTTGAGCCCCCCAAAAAAGATGATTAAAAAAATGTTGAAAACTTCAGCTTTTCATCATTCAAATAAATAAAAAAATGAATGCCCATACTCACTGCTCACATATATGGGATAGGACTCAGTTGAGTTTTCCAGTTCTAAGGGGTTGATTTAATCAGGATTCACCCTATTTGATTGAAAGCCCTTCTTGCTGCATCAATGTCATACTGTTGGAGCCCACAATTTGCAATACCTGTTAAAGAAATACACCTTTCTAAATCCCTGGTCTTTATTGGTTGGCAAATTCAGGGGGCCATGGTTATTGAAGGACATTTGAAAATACACACAGTATAAGGGTAGAGAGCATTGCTGATTCGATTCCCGATCTCAAAGCCGCATTGTTTTCTGGCTCAACTTGACTCTTGCTGTAAATTTTTGTCAACTTGGTGACTTCTCCTGTCATTTTGGGAAGATTAGACGTTTGCAAACGAATTTAACAATATCAACAAAAAATATGTGTAGGCCTACATGCAAAATAATTAACAACTTTTCGAAGTGTTGCAATCATGAGTATAATGACAATTATTATCTGATGCATGTTAATTAAAGAAGAAGATAGGTGTGAAAGAAGTATATTTCTGTTGATAGCATCTAATTTACTTGAATCAAAGAAAAAGAGGAAGTGACTGAAGTCCTCATTTTATGCTCACTAGCCAAAATTTCTATCAATATTAAAGCTTTATCATTAATAAAACCAAATTGTGCATCAAACATACTAGATCTAGTGCATTGGACCTGTACGTACAGTGGGATAGGATACTGATTGAGTTAAACAAATGCACAAATCGAAGTGTTTAAATTTAACATGTTATCATTTTTTTTGCAAAATAATTAATGAAATTATTTGATTGCTATGCAATTTATCTCTTGAATTCTTGTTATCAAACAATTTTGTGTTTTTTGTTTCTATTGCATTTACAACTGAGTGAAGTATACACATTTTTATTGTTATATATTCTACAATTGAATTATATGTTGTTGTTTTACTTCTAACCTCTCTTAATGTTGTTCTATCCATGAAATGTTTGAAAATGTGGGTTTTTTTCAATAAATCCCATTGAGTCTGATCGCCCCTTCTAAGTCCATAACCCTTTAGCTTGACCTAGATCAAAAGTTATAACTACAGCTAAATCTAACAAAACAAATTATTAAGAAAGAAAAACAAAAATTCATATTTTAGTATAAATTCCATAAAAAGGAAAAGGAAAAGCTTTCCTCGTGTCTGTAAAAAGCGCCTTAAACTGTAATGGCTTTGAGTGTTCTTACTTGTATTTTCTCATGCATAGTATAGCTTTTGAAAATATTACTGTAAAAAATATAATGTTGTAGAAGTACATGTTTGTCATCTATGAATTAAAATTCTTTGAAAAATTATGTCAAAAGGTATTTTTTTTAATTAAGGGGTGAAAGGGGAGGGGGAGGGGGTTATGATGGGTTATGCATAGATATGAGATTGAGAGCATGTCCCCATATATACCATGCTCTAAAGTCAAAGCAATATCAATTTTTAAGATAAGCATTGATAATTATGGATACTTTCCTTTCAAAATATTGGTATAAAAACGATTTTCCATTTGCATTGGTAAGTTTTACAAGTAACTTTCACCAAAATTTGATGATACAGGATAATAACTTAGGAAGTGGCTATGAGGTGCTTAAATCTGAAGGCGGCACCAAAATCACGACTTTGATTGGTTTGTATCTCTCTCTCTCTCTCTCTCTCTCTCTCTCTCTCTCTCTCTCTCTCTCTCTCTCTCTCTCTTCTCTCTCTCTCTCTCTCTCTCTCTCTCTCTCTCTCTCTCTCTCTCTCTCTCTCTCTCTCTCTCTCTCTCTCTCTCTCTCTCTCTCTCTCTCTCT
>RQTK01000729.1:70596-122868 GCA_003991915.1 Elysia chlorotica
CATAATAATAATAATCATAATAATAATAATAATAATAATAATAATAATAATAATAATAATAATAATAATAACAATAATAATAATAATAATAATTCTGTACGTAAGCAGTCATTTGAATCAGTTTCCACAGCTGGTGGAATGTAAAACTCAAATTTTCATTGGAATTTGATGTAGAAAAGTGCCCAAGTATTTATTATCAAACACTGCATCCAAATTGAACTACAAAAACGAATATAAATTAGGATTTAACAAATTTTTTTTTAATGATCAGTTTGAAAAAAAAAATCACCTATAATTTTTTACATGCAAAATAGAAAGGTCAAAAAAACTTCTGTTGTGGGATCAGTGCTGTGTAAACAGTGCTGATCAGACATTACTACTCAACTCTTTTTACTCGATGCTTAAAAGTATGTGGATGTGCGACACTTTGCTTGCCTCTGTGAAAATACTATGTTGACAGTTAAGAATAGAACCTGTGGCATTCTAAAAACAACATCTCAATAAAACTGGATAATGTTTTAACCCGAATGAGAAAAAAAATTACATTTGTATTTGCAATGTAGGTAAATAAAAACCAAGCCCTTAGATTAATTATCAGGAGAAAAGAAACAGAACCACTCTTGTGTGAGTGAAAAATGTTTTATTTTGCCAGGGAAAGTTCATTTATTTTGTTTGTCTGAATAACAAGAAGTAAAGGCTGTGATTTATGCAACAGATTGTTTTACTTCCCTAAAACAGGACATTGTGAAACCTTAAGCATGATATCGTCCGTGAAAGACATATATTATTTACATAATACAAGTAATACTTTGTATAAAGTCATGATTCACCATCCACAATATTTGCTTTAAACATAATTATGCACGAAAAAGGATTGGGCTTTTACCAATATTTACCTTTTATCTCTCTAATCATACATACTTTTAAGAATTTTTTGTGTGAGTGCTGTTGTTATTTTTTCTTTAGCTAATATTTGCAACCAGTATCTGGACCCCCATTACAGTTACAAATAGAGATTTTGTTTTATCTCTTTTCATGGTTGTCCTATTTTGTGAAATATCTAACGAAATAATATTCAGTGTCCATACATCTTATGGGACTTTTAACATCTTTACTTATCTGTACTTGTAAATAAAAAGGGTTTGCAACTATGCTAATTATAGTCTCACAGAAGATGATCAACTTTTACATCCACTACTCTCTCGCCTAGAAAGTCTTTATCTCAGTTCCATCGCCTCTGCCCATGCATTAAGATGTCATACTAAAAAAAACAAGAGAAACAAAACTTCATGCAGTTAGCTTAAAGTGAAGTAATCGGATGAGGAAATACGAGCATCACAATTGATCTCTTAGGTTGGTATCGCTGACTTCTATACCAACAGATTTGACTGATAACCCAAATTGCTCACGCTCCTCTGAGCCGTGTAGGAATACAATACAGGTCTTAACAACTTGGGCTATCAAGCTGGTAGAGAAGTCGGTTTGTATTCAAGGGGTCTCTTGCTTCTCCTGTTTCACCCCATAATTCATACAACTGTCGCAGCCAATATCTCATTCAGTCTAGATCTAGTGTATCCTTAGCAGATCTTGTGTCTATCATTCTTCCTGTCATCCACACACCTGTCACATAAGTTTTGCACATCTCATTCAGTATGTATATAATAGCGTGAACCTAACATCTCATTCAGTGTGCATCTAGTGTGGTAAGTACAATGTCGCACTAGCTTACACTTGTTTTAAGCCTTCTTATTTCCAAATTCGTAGGACCTGTAGTAAGCTTACAACAAGGTTGTACTTATGGCCCCTAGTGTAAACTTAACATCTTATTCATTGCATCCAGTGTGAATTTAACATCCCATTCAATATAGTTCTAGTATGGCCCTAGCACGGTCTAGCAGGACCTAATCAGTTGACCAGTTCAGTTGATGGCTGGGACAAGCTTTTTGGGCAAAGGTTGAGGCGCTGGTCCACCTGGCGGTCTCTGGAGTTCCCGTGCGTGAATCTCTTTCAGGATGGCTTGCTGAGCAGCGTGCTGTTTGCCCGACAGCTGGTCAGCATAGAACAGGGCCTGCACAGGCAGTGGGAGGAAAATGTATCATTTTGTAATGAAAAAAAAATACATTAAGTAGAGCAAAAGGAGGGCAAGCGGTTTACATACTGACATAGATTTAACTGTACCAAATTGTTCACAGAGAGAAAAAAATAAGATGGTTATTGTGTATCCTTTTTTTTTTATTTAAGCTTTGAGTAAAAGAGAGACTTATGTCTGTGCTGTGTGCCGGACTGCTGATCGGCATAGAACAGGGCCTGCACATAGAGAGGGAGGGAAAGAGAGAGATAGATAAATAGGGAGAGAGAGAAATATTGTATGATTTTGTATATTTAAATGTATTTTAGTGCACATTATATACGAGTTATCTATATCTGGGGTTTTAACAGTAAAGGCTTAGAACTATAAAGATTATAAAACAGTATTTAGCATAGGCTTATCTGTTTTACAGTCTAGCAAGTAGCATTGCAGTATGCAGCTTTGTTTACTTTGATAACAGAAGAAGAGTTAGGTGCTTGTAGGGGAGGGGGATGTTATCTCTTATGTCAGGGACTGCAGGGAAAGGTAGAAAAAAAGGGATTTTCAAACCTCTCGTTATTTGAAATGTCGGTAAAATTGGAAACTACTGTTCTGCAAACAGACAAACAGTCAGACAGAGCAGGGCATAATTCTAATTTCAATTAGGGAGAAAGTTAGATTTCTCTAAAATTATAAAATCATGCAATGATACCGGTACTGCACATAGAAATGACATCCACAGAGTTTCACCCAAAATGTACTAGAATGTATGACTTAAGCTCTCACAACCAAACAGAACCCTACCTTAGGGGCGCTAACAGTCTGTGTGGCGACAGACTTTTGCAGGACTCCCTTCAGGGAGCCGAGCTTGGAGGCCTGGGCTATGTGCCTCATCTTGTCCACATTGGTCGTGATGTTCTGGGTTGGACGCGGAATCAAACCCAGGTCTCCCAGCACGTAGTGCGGCAGGCTTCCCGGATTGCCAAGGCCTCCTCTAGCCAGTGCTGAAAGCGGGGCTTCCCTGTAAAAAAGTGGGGTTTGCTCAAGTTAAACGGTGAAGATATTGTTATCTTTTCAGAGAGTTTTGGACTTGAGACCTAGGATCAAAGAACAACGCTATTATAATGCTTATGGCTTGTCTTAAGATACAAGAATAACAAGACCTATGAGACTTAACGGCCCTTCTCTTGAATGTCATGTTGTGGTATGTGCAAGTTTGTTTAATCTATTGCTTTGTGCAATAGAGGGTGTTGTCTTTGGTTTTAAAAAAAGGTGAAGATAAATGCCAAGCCATAATTAAAATCATTTCATCATAATAGTGAAATAGAAAAGATGGTAGAAGAATAAAGGTTTTTGCAAATGTTTGCACATGCAGTTAGATTGTTTTGTTCTATGTTTTTATTGTTGTTTTTCCTGTTTAAAGTCAACTTCAAAAATAATTTCTGGCTTTTGCAAATATTGTCACTTTGCCAACATAATGATAGGCCAAAATAACACTGACCCACCATAATAATTTTTGAATGATTCACAATCTATCTGTTCTATAACAAGAAAAATCAGCAAGGCTAATTTTTTTTTCAAATTCAAATTGAAAATCCCCTATTTTTTAAAACAAACACAATTTTTAAGAGTTTGTTTCGCTTTTCTAAAAACTACTGATTTTGAGATATACTATCATGTTAACAACGTGACAATATGTCTTAAAACTAAAAGAGACAAATTCTATTATTCATACTCATAGTGTCATCATAACTACACACTGATAAAACAATGCACTTAATGAACTGACCCTCTGGCTATGCCCTGCCCTTGGCCGGGCAGTGTGCTTGCCGGCGTCGGCTCCTTCCACTGCTTCCCGAGCTGCGAGGGGTTCGGACCTATCCCGATGGCGGCCGCGCTGTTGAGCAGGACCAGCAGATTCTCCAGCATGTGGTCGCGCTTCAACAGGTTCTGGATCTTCACATCCTCGTCCAGACAGTCGTCATCAGGCGCGGTGGACTGGAGAGGAGAGAGAAGAAGAAAAAGAAACAGTTTGTAACTTAAGCAATTGAGAAAAAAAAACGACGTGTCTGCTTCAAATGTGGACTGGGTTGAAGTACTTAAGAAAAAAAAAGATCTACGCATCGAGATATAGATCTTCCGATCTTTATCCAGGCAGTCATAATCTGGTGATGGGGACCGGTGGATGGAGATAGCAAAAGAAAGGTTAGTTAATTAAGCTTTTCCCATCATGCGTGACTGAGTGAGTTTGTTTTTATGGCACGTCAGCACGGTAACAGCTTTATTGTGCCCATGATGTATTAAGACAGTGAACACATTATACTGGTAGCAGCGGTGACTCCTTTATCTCTCTGAGTGGTAAAAGCATACAAATTGTGCGTAAAAAGGTTGGTTTAAAGTAAAGGTTATATACCGTGATTTAAATGACCCATGTGTAGGGTCATCACAGTTAAATTTTATTATACACATCAATGTCCTTCAGATACCTCAATAGGTGCTGAGGACTAACATAAGTAAGTATGCTCTCTAATGGTTTGGAAGCAAGATACAGATTTCTTTCCTGGTGAAAAAGTGGACAGTTAACCAGAATGAGACTTATGGATAATTGACAATTGCAGGTATGCAATGCTGTGCCCATTGATATGCTCTTGAGCTAGCACCTTTTTGTACGGATCTGCACACCTTCCATTTACAAGTAATGAAATCAGAGCTTTTACTTTTTTTGTAAATTTATGAAAATTTCCCAAAATAGTGCATTTAAAAGGAATTGGCTTCAAGTATTGTGAAGTGAAAAGATATGAGAAAACGAATGTTGCTGTACTCAACACCCAAAATCTTTGAGTTCCCCTCAAATTTCCACGAACCATTCCCACGACTGTCAAGTCAAGCCTGTGATTGGCCAGAATTGCCTTATTTGTACGGAAGCTCAGCTTGCGGGGAGTTTAAATCTACAGTGGGCGCACTGTATAAAGGAGGAAAGCAGTAGAAGGGAAATGATAGAAATAAATGATTGAGTATTCCCAGTATGATCAAGTGATCATCTATTTAAGTACGCTCTATAATAAACGCAATAATCATTATGTGTTTTTCCCCAAAGCGCACAGGTGCTGTCAAACTTGAAAGAAAAGGATCTAGCATTTCCCTGAATAATTATTGCCTTATAAGACGAAGAAGTAAAAAGTCGTTTTAGTAAATTGTACATCTTCAAAATGCATCAGAATTAAGACATGATTTTTCAAGGTTCCGATTTCTGGTTTTCTCCACATTCACATTGAGAAATTTCTAACAATTTTACATTGCGGGATGGTTCCAAGACTGGCTCACTTGAAATGCCTTTTGTATGCAGTTTATAGTACACAGAAATAATATCAATATCCTTTTTTTTCCACTTTAACAGCCATTTGCACCTGTATGCTTTGAGAAACAACCAAAATCTTTAAGTTCGCCTCAAATTTCAACTAGTCATTCCCACGACCGTCAAGTCGGAAATTAATATGGAGTGCACCTAGTTTGTGATGTCAGACATTGGGAAAACAACCAAACAAGAGACCAAACAATATTAACTGTACTTGACACACACACACCAACCAAACAATCAACCCAACAATATTAACTGTACTTGACACACACACACACCAACCAAACAATCAACCCAACAATATTAACTGTACTTGACACACACACACACCAACCAAACAATCAACCCAACAATATTAACTGTACTTGACACAAACACACACACACCAACCAAACAACCCAACACACCCACCCCACCAACCAGAACTCACGGTGAGAGCTGCTTGCAGAGCAGAAGCTGCATCAGCCATGATCTTCTCCACCTTGCGCCGAGTCCCGCTCTCCGAGTCGAGCGAGTCCTCCAGGCGTTTGATGTCAGCCTCGAGAAGCTCGTTGTCTCTGTGCAAGTTCTGCAGCTCTTCTCTGTGTTGTTGGAAGTTACAGAGGGTATCAAACTATTTCTGTGAATCTCAATACAGTACATTAAGCCATATATATTTAACTGTACTTGCTTGGCTGGTCCTGCTCATCAACTGAACTGTCTACTACAGGCGTTTTATGTTTGTCAGTTTCTCTGTTGGTGTCAGTCTGTCTGTCTGTCTGTCTGTTTGTCTGTCTGTGTATCTGTCTCTCCCCGTATTCCTCTCTCTATATCACTACTACTACTGCTATACTACTACTACTGCTACTACTACTACTACTACTACTACTACTACTACTACTACTACTACTACTACTACTACTACTACTACTACTACTACTACTACTACTACTACTACTACTACTACTACTACTACTACTACTACTACTACTACTACTACTACTGACCGAGTGGAGGCGACCTGCTGTCTCAGAATGTCTGCCTCTGCCTCCAGCTCCTGGTACTCTTGTTCTCTCATCTCAAACTCAGAGATCATCGCTTCCTGGTTCCTGCACTTCTCGGACATCATGCGGATTATCTGAACAGGGGAAAAGTCAACAATCCTTGTTACTGCAAACCTTTTGCCCCCTCCTCCCAAAAAGCATGCCTCTGCTATAAAGAAAACACAATCATCAGATACTACAAGGGATTGGTCACAGATCATGTGGACGGCCAGGGAGGTAGGGTTGGTACTTTGCCCACAGATGAGAGGAGTGGAGAATTTGTTAAATTTTGTCCACATGTTTGTAAAGACTACCTGGCCCTCCAATTGCAGCTTCATCTTCTCCTTCTTATCCTTTATCAGGTATCAAGCTAGGGACCTTCTTTCTCTGCCTCTATCACATCCATGTCTCCACTCCCCATTCATCTTGAAAGGCATCTCCACCTGTTACCTCATCTTCTTCTTACTTACGACTCAACTAGTACTGAACTATGAGGTCTGATTGGAAATTGAACCTTTGGTTCTCTATAGAGCAAGGTAGAGAGTTCTCTCCCTCTCTCCGGGTTTAACGTCTCCTAGATTCACATGGAGGGTTCTATACGGCGACGAACCGCAAGACTGACGTCTGACAATTTTATGTGCCTACCACACACGAGACAGAGCGGGAATACCATGACTCCCGTCGCAGCCGGTCACATTATACTGACACCAACCCAACCAGTTACAGGGGACGAACATCGGACAAATAATGCCAATCATGGGATTAGATCCATAGACCTTCTGATCTGGAGACCAACGCTCTACCACTTGAGCCAGTTCGCCCTCAGGAAATCAAACCAGGACCTCCCTAATCCAGTTATAAGACAAAGATAGTGCCAACCTTCATGTGGTACTTCTTGGCCAGCTCTTTTCAACATTTCCACTTGCTGCTTCCTCTTCCTCTCACTTAAGGTTTAACCAGTACTGATTTACACAGTTTGATTAGGACTCAAACCAGAACCTCCCAAACAATTATTATAAGACACTGCTCCTACTAACCTTGGTGTTGCTGTGGTTCTTTTTGGCCAGCTCTTTCTCATTGGCCTCCAGCATCTCCACCTGCTGCTTCATCTTCTTCTCTTTGTCCTTGAGCTCGCCGTTCTCCTGGATGAGCTCGATAGTCTTGTCGGACATCTTGGCGAGCTGGGCGTTGATGGAGACGTTCTCCCTGATGGTCCGCTTGGTCGTCTCGGCCATCTGCTTGTTGCTGACCTTGCGGAACTCGGCCGCCACCTGGTTCACGCGCAGGATCATCTCTTTCTTCAGCCTTTGTGACAGGGAAGTCAGGAAAGTCTCATATGTACACTTTAGCCAAAAATTGGAAATGGTAAACTTTTTTTTTCTAATGACATTTTTGAATACAGGCTGCTTAAGTCAATGTATCCTCACCCACACCATCACTGCTTTCTTAAGCCTTTGGAACAGGGAGATTGGGAAATCTGATAATTTATTATGAAATCTGTGCAAGTCCTCTTTGTCAAGGTGATGGGGGAGTGGAGTGGATACTATAACCTTTCTTTGAATAAAGGTTGCTTAAGTCGAACAAATGTACATAATGAATAATCTGTAAATGTCATGAAATAAACAGCATTATGGTTACAACAGTTATGCATAAAATTCAACCTCATGGGGTCAAATAAATATTTTTTTAAAGTTTAGAGAATCATATGTGTCATAGCTAAATCCCCCCAAAAAACACTATCAATAAAAAGTGATACAAATCAAAAGTAAACAATTAATGCAATGGAATATTTACTGTGAAAGAACAATAAGGCAAAAACAAAAAGCAACTTAAAAACAGAAAATATTGTCTCTCATTGTCCATGACAGCTTTCTTCTCCAGGGAGTAGAGATGATTTTTAAAGTCAGCGTCCTTCTGTGTGTCAGTATAATGTGACCGAGTATCAAGCCTTAATTCACGTCGATCTGTGATATTCCTTCGGTGTTGCCTTACCTGTCTTTGTCCATGACGGCTTTCTTCTCAAGGGAGTAAAGATGCTCCTTGTGGTCGGCATCCTTCTGGGCGAGTTCTTCCTCCATCATGGCGAACTTGGCCATTAGATCTTCCTTCTGGACCTTGAACTCTTCGAGCGCTGCCAGCTTTCCACCTGCCAAATACAGTGGTTGTTGTGGGTTACAGTGAGCATTTGAGAGCGAGGAGGAGGGGGAAAATATCGATGTTTCTTTGCACGAGGGTTTCACCATTTTGGCCAATTACACTCCCAACTCCGTGCAAATCATGTGGGAGACACGGTGGCTCAATGGTAGAGCGACATGCTTCTATTCGGGAGGTTTCAGGTTCTATTATTGGTCATGTTACCTTCTTCCTTCAAAGTGTCAGCATGAAACAGAAGATCTGGTTTCTCCGCTCTGCTTATGTGTGGAAGCAGTTAAAAAAATAGCAGACTCCAAAAGCTTGGTGTCAACAAAATAGCAGACTCCAAAAGCTTTGTGTCCCACGCTGTATAGGAAATTCCTATGAAATCTTTGAGACGGTTAAGTTATAGAGAAGGTTTGGCTCCCTGCGACTCATACTTACCATTAACAGAGTATTCTAAACGGTGTAATACTGGTGTACCCTCGGCGAATAGGATACCCCAGAGAGAGTAGAGAGGTAGATAAATAGAGAGAGGGAGCGAGAGAGAGAGAGAGAGAGGGAGACAGAGAGAGAAGAGAGAGAAATAGAGATATACGTCTACCGGTAGGCAGTTGTAATAGTTATCTCTCAGTGGAGAAAAAAAAACATTATCCTTAAATTAACAATTTTTTAAATAACTGATCGAAAACTAAAAGAAAACTAAAAGCACACAAATATAAATGACGTGCCTAAGATCATGTTCTCAGATGTTAGCTGATCCTTCATCTCTTGGTACTCTGTCCGATGTTCTTGGATCTGCTTCTTGAACCCTTCCCGCTCATTGTCTCTTGTTTGTTGCAATCCAATATGGCGGTCGTTCAGGTCTGCTATCTCGTCCGCTATAAATTAAAACAAAGAATGTATAATTATGCAGTTACTTCATGGCTACCAAATGTAATATTTAAAAGGATTATATATCCGTTGAATAAAATCGTTTTAACAATTTTAAAGACAAATTTCTCAATTACAAAAATGGCCTCGCTATGACTTTTAAGCCATTATCGTAGCATTGTCACAAAAATAAGATGTTCTTTTCCAAAGAAGAAATAATCGCGCTACATTTCAGCCCATTTGTTGTGATCTACTGCAAATACTCTTCAACTACATACCCAGTAAAAGTTACAACAATGATTCATATAAAAGCAACGTTGAAAGCTAGTAAACAAAGAATGCGTGTGTGTGTGTGTTTTGTGTGTGTGTGTGTCACGGTGTCAGACTTATGAGAATTTTTTTTTCTATAACAAGGGTTCTTTACTGCAGTTACTCTTCAACGACATAAGCAGTGATACTCTAGAGACTGAACAAGCATCCTTAAGAGCTAATTTGAGATGTAAGGATTCAGATGGTGTTCTACAAACTTTTGCTGAGGATAAGTTGGACACAAGATGATAAAAAAAAGGACAGACGACAGCATTCTCAAAGAAGCAAACATAGCCAGGCATCTTAAGCCCCAAAAAGAAAAGAAAAATGATCTTTATTTGGACAGGCCTATGGGTGAAAAGTAAATGCACGCCAAAGAAAAATTTCATACAGGAACAGATCGTAGGGGGCGTTTAGAGTAAGATGTATAAACAACATTGTCAAGGAATGGACCGGAAGGGTAAGGTCGGTAAGACGTACAAAAGGGTGTACAGAAGGATGTACAGAAGGGTGTACAGAAGGGTGTACAGAAGGGTGTACAGAAGGGTGTACAGAAGGGTGTACAGAAGGGTGTACAGAAGGATGTACAGAAGGGTGTACAGAAGGATGTACAGAAGGGTGTACAGAAGGGTGTACAGAAAGGGTGTACAGAAGGGTGTACAGAGGGGTGTACAGAAGGGTGTACAGAACGGTGTACAGAAGGGTGTGCAGAAGGGTGTTCTGGCAGAAAATGGAGAGCTTGCGGTACTGGGGCCCATGGCGAAACAAAGACGAAAGGTAAAGAAATCTGAAATGGTGTCCAATGTTAGGGCCTCTGCAGAGAGACACGTCGAATACACCGATGGCTGTACACAGAGTCGCGCATCAATGTGCTGTTTGATTGTCTATAAGGAAAAATCCCACTGATTCTTCGCAAACTCATGCACATATTCATACACTCTAGCAAGGAAACAGGACACTCCTCAATTTCATACAGGCTCACCAAAAAATGAAAAAAAAAATCATTTTTTAAATACTTCACAGAATCAGTTTTGATGCTTCCTCGTTGATAAAATGGCCAGGGAAATTTTGACCGGTCCAGACATAATGAGTTCACTCACTCAGCGACTAGGCGAAGACGACCCACGCGTACGCCGAAATCGGTGAGTAGGGATGAAAATTTCATCCCTATAAACTTTTCTGTCGCCCAGAGTGCTTATCGACGAAGACTCTTCTATCTGAATGTTTGCAAAAATGACATAGACAGGTTCCTATAACTAACGGGGCCTATGTTTTCGGTAACATAAATATGTCGCCTGTATGAGCGCAGGCAAAGACTTGCGTAGTCAATGAACCTTCAGAAAAGCCAGTGCCTAAGGAGCGTTTGAAATGTATTATTACAAGTATTTTGGAACCTTGTGACACCCCCCCCCCCCTTTTATTTCACATGTTTTCCTTATTTCTTAAGTTATAATTACAAAAGCCAATAAATCCCCCGACCCCTCTAGGCTGTAATATTACACTTGATTGGGCCCTTGGCGACGTAATTTTGTCGTCCGTTATCGTCATGAAGACCGCAAAGCCTGTATTGTTTCTACCGGCGACTTTGGTTAGTGGGTGGAGCACCGCTGGTAAAGAGAGCTAACTCACAAACAGACGGTGCCAAGGGCTAGGGATGTGAGTGAGTGGAGCACCGCTGGTAAAGAGAGCTAACTCACAAACAGACGGTGACAAGGGCTAGGGATGTGAGTGAGTGGAGCACCGCTGGTAAAGAGAGCTAACTCACAAACAGACGGTGACAAGGGCTAGGGATGTGAGTGGGTGGAGCACCGCTGGTAAAGAGAGCTAACTCACAAACAGACGGTGACACGGGCTAGGGGTGTGAGTGGTGGAGCACCGCTGGTAAAGAGAGCTAACTCACAGACGGTGACAAGGGCTAGGGATGTGAGTGGTGGAGCACCGCTGGTAAAGAGAGCTAACTCACAAACAGACGGTGACAAGGGCTAGGGATGTGAGTGGTGGAGCACCGCTGGTAAAGAGAGCTAACTCACAGACGGTGACAAGGGCTAGGTGTGAGTGAGTGGAGCACCGCTGGTAAAGAGAGCTAACTCACAAACAGACGGTGCCAAGAGATGTGAGTGAGTGAGTGGAGCACCGCTGGTAAAGAGAGCTAACTCACAAACAGACGGTGCCAAGGGATGTGAGTGAGTGGAGCACCGCTGGTAAAGAGAGCTAACTCACACGGGCCAAGGGATGTGAGTGGGTGGAGCACCGCTGGTAAAGAGAGCTAACTCACAAACAGACGGTGACAAGGGCTAGGGATGTGAGTGAATGGAGCACCGCTTGTAAAGAGAGCTAACTCATAAACAGACGGTGCCAAGGGGTGTGAGTGAGTGAGTGAAGCACCGCTTGTAAAGAGAGCTAACTCACAAACAGACGGTGCCAAGGGCTAGGGATGTGAGTGAGTGGAGCACCGCTGGTAAAGAGAGCTAACTCACAAACAGACGGTGCCAATGGATGTGAATGACATCAGATAAATAGCGAAGCAGAGAAGGAGGAGATTTGAGTGAAGAGAGCTTACTTTCCGGCTCCACTTTTAAAGAGAGCTGATTAGCGAAGTAGGGGAGGGGAGGTGGGGAGATGAGTACAGTGATCTTACTTTTCTGTTCCACTTTTTTGTAAAAAGAGCTCACTAGAGAAAAGTAGGGGGGGGGTACATAAGTGAAGTGAACTTTTTCCCACTTAATAAAAACTTACTAACCAGCAGTTACAAAAGCTTATTATTGCAGGGAAGTTGCCTTTCTGTTCCGGTAATCAATACAGGAAGAAAGTGGGGAGAGGGGATATGGGTGGGGTGAGTTTATTTTTTTTAATTTCTTATAAAAGAACTAGAAAACAGAGGGAAATGGGAATGCTTACTTTTCTGCTCCACTTGTTTCTTCCAGAAGGCGACGATCTCCTTCTTGTCCGTGGCCATCTGGTCAAACTTGGCGTGGAACTGGCCATTGGCAACTTCAAGTTCATCGCACTTCTTCTGGTATCTGAGTGGATTGAAGCAATAAAACAACGAATTAATAAGAGAGAGAGAGGGAGAGAGAGAGACAGGCAGACAGAGAGACAGAGAGAGAGAAAGAGAAAGGAAGAGAGAGAGAGAGAGAGAGAGAGAGAGAGAGAGGGAGAGACAGAGAGAGGGAGAGAGAGAGAGAATTGACCATTGGTGATATCAAATTAGTTCATCGCACGTTTTCTGTAATCTAAACGAAGTAGTTTAGTTAATTAAAGAGTAAAATAATAAATAAGCATAGGTCTATTAATATAAATAGTAATAAACAAAATAACCAATATGCAAACATATGGAAAAAAAAAATAAGTGACAAAAAATTTTTATGACAAAAATACCCCTAATAATTTTGTTTTTCGTGAGTATTTGGCGTTGAATTGGGGATTTTGCGACTTTCTTCGGATACATGTACCTAAATTGGGTGAATAGGCCCTATTTAAGTCACCAAAACATTATGTTTGATCAAACCATTTTAATGACAGTGAAAGTTGGAGCATGCCGATGACGTTAGAAAAAGACTTGGAGCGACAGAAATCTCCGAAAATAAATGAATAAATAGTTATGGGATGTCTGCCTCATCATGTTTTTTCTCGATATGAAGACTGGTTGCAAAGTTTTGTTTCCCTTCATGGTACTTTTCCCCTCAAGGTCCACAGCTTTGTGAAGTATGTCCGTATGTGGTATAATATATTCACGCTAACATGACTCTTGGAAGGGAAATGCAGAGGGTAATGAATTTTGCACTAATCAACAATATTGTATGAACCGTTTTGTGGAAAATGTCAATAAAAGTGGTGTAAAGAGAGATATGTGGCAAGGAAGAGAAAGACAGAAAAAAAGAAGAGAGGTGTAAGGGGGTGGGGTGGGGGAAATCGAGACAGTGGGCAAATAGAGAACATAGACAGATAGACAGGGGATAGACGGAGACAAACAGAGAGAGTGAAAGAGAGAGAGACTGGATGATTGGTTAATGTTTATTAATCTTGTTCGTTGCTCAAACTATACAAGATTTTGTATGTGCAAGAAAAATTGATAGAATGATAAAGTTGTTTTAAATTAAACTTCTCAGAGAGTTAGAAGCTTTTTTTCTTAAAAAAAATAAAAAAATAAACATGCTTTCAATTGTTTAACAATTTAGTAATTTTTACAAAGACAGGCCGAAACTAAATAAATAAGTTGGTCAAATGTTTACAAAAACCACGTAGCCTACAGATCAGTGGTTACACAATTTATCGGTATCCATGCAGTAAGTATGTAACGGGATGAGAAGTAAAGACTTGCTCACACAAAAGCATGCATAAATAATTTATCTTTAAAAACTAAATATCCAACATGAGCGCCTAATAAATGGTTTTCTTTGTTTCAACAGAACTGAGATGGAGAAAGAGAGAGAGAAAGAGAGAGAGAGAGAGAGAGAGAGAGAGAGAGAGAGAGAGAGAGAAAGAGAGTGTGTGTGCATAATGGCAGTAATTAGTTATGCGTAGCTTATTCAGTCCACGTTTTATACTTGTCTCTTAATTCCACCTCTCGATATCACGTTGTGATTGTCTCTGTCTATAAATCTGTCTCACTGTTTCTCTGTCTGTCTCATCGTTTGTATCTCTGTCTGACTGTCTGTCTGTCTGTTTCTCTGTCTGTCTGTCTGTCTGTGTGTGTGTCTCTCTCCGCCTCTTTTTCTGTTTATAGCTCTATTTATCTCTTCACTAATTGTGTACATTGTAGGCCTACTCACTGCTATGTTAGGGGAAATCTATCATATTTAAACGGTTATCGTCTCAGTATTAAGTGCCCTAGGTTGGATTTCTTCATTTCTCGTGCTCCCCCTCCTCTCTCTCTCTCTCTCTCTCTCTCTCTCTCTCTCTCTCTCTCTCTCTCTCTCTCTCTCTCTCTCTCTCTCTCTATCTATAGCCCCCCCCCCTTTCTCAAAGAAAAGTAAATAAGACGAGATAAACCCACATAACCCCCCTTTCCATCTAGCCTAGAGAGGGTATTTAAACCTCGCCAATGTCACGGAGCCAGCCTGCAATAGGTTAATTCACTCCCAATATACCCCAAGGCAAGCGTGTAACCCATACGATCACCATCGTTTCTGGACAGCTGTGGGATATTTATGCCCTGAATGAGTACAAATGTAGTAGAAGTAGGGAGGATATTCAAGTCCCATCCTCGTACTCGAACAAACATGCTAGTCCTTGTACTTGTGCATCACAAGCACAATCCCGAGGCAGGCGTGTTAGCCATACGATCACTATTAGGCCTACAACTGGGAGATGTGTCTTATTCTATGATAGTGAATAATACTATTATATTAGCAAAATGTACAGAAAGTAATAATAGGAATGTTAAAACGAGGGGGAAAATAAAGACATCGTAGAGAAAAATACATGAAAATAAAATTAAAAGAAAACAGGTGGGGTAGGAGGAACACGAAAAGGGGTAAAAAGAAATGTGAGGAGCAGACGAGTTGACGACGGTAGAGGTGGTTGTCCATCAGAACAACACTTACTGCATGTAACTGTACACGCCCCACTGCCCCCCCATATACATAACACGGGCATGAATCGCATCCAGGCTGCTTTGATAAGTAATCTATCACCCCATCAAGTCTTATCGGACAGTGTGATGAAAGTATTCCCAACTGTGGCTGAAAGATGAACCTGTCTGATGTATAAGGTAGACTAAGCGCCAGGCAGACGCGGCCTTTGAGGAAAGCTGAATTTATCGAAGAATCGATGTAAGGATGCGATGTTGACACAAATAAGCATTGATGGAAACCATAGATCTATAGATAGCTATTTATATATCTATTGTGGAAACAAATACACGCTGAAAAGTGTAGGAAAAACAGGAAACGGTTATGTTACGAGGCGTGATATGACTTCTTTTCTTCCAGGGGGAGAAGGGGGGGGGGGTAGATCAGTCGGTAGTACTCCCAACTGACGAGCAGAAAATCCAAGGTTCAAATCTCACCATCTACCCCCTCCAATCTAGAGTCTACGACTAGGATTCTCCTGAAAACCTAGGAGGTAGGCGTACAACAAACCAACCAGAACCTTCTCTCCTATTTTCTTCCCTGTATACATCTCTCTATCTGTCTCTAATCTACCACTACTAGTTTGTCCATCTTGTGATCCCTATCTCTCCATCATCAGCTGCTAGATCTAGCTCAGGTCAGGCCGTCAACACTGACTCTAAAGCTGGTGTCACGGTTCAATGAACGTTGCTCGACCTGGAGCTTTGCATATAGAGCTTACACATCGTATTAACTCATATATATATATAAACAGCAAAATGCTATTTATAGTTCTATGTATTAAGTCAATGCTTGCATCACCGCAATGCACGGTGATCGACCTGGACTATATAAAGCTTAAGTTATATTGAAGGCTTTTTTATATTGGACTCAATATATAAAGCTTAAGTTATATTGAAGGCTTTTTTATATTGGACTCAATACTTGCATTACTGCATCGCTGGACATTAAAGTTATTGTAGTAATTTCTTGCCCTTGAATTCACATTAGAGTTAATGTTGGCTGGCCTGAGTCTTGTCCTTCTGTATCAGCTAGACGGCTATGCCTGAATGGTCTCTCATTCTGTGTGTGTGCGTGTAGCACTTAATATCACAGAAAAAAACGAGCACACACTCATATGAAGCTCCCAAGTGAATATATTATTTTATCACGCTTGTGATATCGGGCCAGATCTAGATCTCTAGAGCCGTCACATCTTGTAGCCTGACAGTAAAGTACACAGTCACGGAGATGCAGGCCTATGGGCTACATATACATACAATAGAGACGACAGCGAAGCGTGCAGTTATGCAGCTCTCAAACAAACTTCAACAACAGCTACATCAGCTGGCTGACTGTAAGATATATGAAGGGCAAAATTAATGCTTCACCACTTCACGGCGGGGATAAAAACAACAACAAACTCTTCACAAAAAAAAACAAAAACAAAAGGACAACAAACTAAAACAAAAAACCTAAAAAATACACACAAACAACAATAAAAAACAACAAACCAAAACAAATAAAACAGCAACTAAACGAATCAAAGCAAAAACGACGAAAATGGAAAAAAAGCACCAACAAAAACCGCCTGCTGTATGTCCTGCATTGAAGAAATATCAGAAAGCCATGTTGTAATAACGGTAAAATAATTATCCACACCCCGTTCTTGTGACACACTCCAGGTGCTAAATTTGGTGCCATAAGCATCGCTCTGTCATGAATATTTGCTAGGAAAGCAGAATTTTACACAGTAGATTTTTCATGAACAGAAACCCGAGCGTCAGTATAATAACTGAAGAGGCAGAGTTAAGTTTATTACTATATTAGGATCTATAACTGAGCAGGTGGTAGCAACAGAAATTATTATGTGCATTATTGCATGATGGGGCGAAACCTTGCGTGTCACGTGATCCCGTCTTCCTAATTAAGTAGCGTAACAGCCAGGGCTTGACGGCTTGTATATCGTCGCCACTTGGTTAATTAACATAATTGTAAGGGGAACACTTTCTTGTCCTTCCTTCTCTTCCTTCACTAGTATGAAGTATGATCTCTCTCTCTCTCTCTCTCTCTCTCTCTCTCTCTCTCTCTCTCTCTCTCTCTCTCTCTTTCTCTCTCTATGTCCATGTATTCTTCTGATCCCACTAAAGTCTCCAACTACCCTTTTCCAGGTGTCTCTGTCTCATCTCTCTTTTTTTCTTTTCTTATACTCTCTTCCTCTTCCTCTAAGCCCTCTTCAAATGTATACAAGTAAAGGGAATGAGACATGGGGAGAGAAGAGAGCACGTGAGATCGAGAGAGACGGATAGAGGGACAGACAGAGAGACAGAAGTGCTCAGAGTAATGACAAAAATGTATGTGGTGCGTGTGTGTGTGTGTGAGAGATAGAGGGAGAGAGAGAGAGGGAGAGGGAGAGAGAGAACAAAAAGAGAGGGAGGTAGAGGCGAACGTTCTGTCCTTCACAGTTCAGCAGTTTGTGAATCCTCACCAGTCCCACGTGACCTGAGCGTCTCAGCTGTGACTGTTGTGTGACGTGACTGTGTGTGACTGTGACTGTGTGACCGTGACTGTGTGACCGTGACTGAGGCCTGATACGGACTTGGCCGTCACAACTCTCCAAGTGCTGTAGTAGATCGACATGATCGACGCAAGCCTTTGTCGGCTTTATTGACTTCTCGGCGGCCCCAATTACGCCCCATTACATTAGCGCAGCAGTGTGATTGGAGTCAGCTTTTAGGGTTTGTACTATGCAGTGCCCTAGCTTTCTTCTACTGGATGTGCATTTTTCAAGAGGAATTTTGTAGGAAACATTGCTGCATTTAGAACGTTTCTAGTCTCCATCATCTTCAGAACATGTTGATATTATAATAATTACTTTCCGCCTTGATCACATTATACATTCTGTGTGCATTCAGTTTCGAGTTTCGATGATATACGCTGTGTTATGACTTACCAGTGCAGTGTGAGTAGTTATGTCTGACTTTTCTTATCGTGCAGTGTGGGGTTGTAATTGAGCATACATAATTCTTCGATTCTCATCACACAGTGGGCACAATGGGGTGTGTTTTGGTGTGAAACTGTTCAGGTGGTAGCTGAGAGAATGTTTTGTGTTCCCAGTTGGAAAATCGCACATTGCTTTTCCTCTGAAGAAGGTATATAGAATCCTGTAGTTTGACTGTGTTTTTATGGCTGTATACAACTCTCCCGGTCGTCCCCCTTACCTTCTGGTTCATCCATTCGTCTTTAAAATTTTGACAGATAATTTCTACAAGCACTTTAGTTGCATTATTATTAGGCAGTGTAAGACACATGTCTCTGTGAGTTCTACGAGATGCTGCTTTTTCTCTGTGCAAACCCAAGGGCTGAAGATTGGCTTGGGTTTTACATGCTGTTGGAGATAGAAGCCTGCGGTCTGTGCATTGAGTTTGACTGACTTAGCAGTTCGCTGTTCCGGCCTCGGCCCTTATCTTATCTGTTCCTATCGCTGCTGCGGTGTCTAGTTTGTCTTTTATTCCCATTAATTGTTCTATGTGTTGTTTTTTTATAACACATCGTGCTAGGCCCGCTGTCACCAACGGTGCTTATTTATACTAAGCACGCGTCGACGTCGCACTTTTGTTTTCTTCTTTTGGTTTATGTGTTTATTTTTTGAGGCGCAGTACGTCTTTGTGACACGCATAGGTATAGAGATGGTTGAGATTGTACGAACGAGCTCAGTGGATAGACGGCCGACTTGGTGTGCTTTCTATCTCAGTTCAAGTTTGTAATGATTACGAATTTCCTTTTACGTCCTCTAATATTCGGAGACTGCGCTGAGATTTTAACCTCAAACAGCTGCTTTTTTTTTATTCAAGAGCACTAGCGACTAAGCTATATATATAGCACCTCTGATGAATATTGTTTTCGCTGTTCATGTTTTTGCTGGGGTGAACAGAGAATAAATAGGTCGATTACATTTAACATGTGCTTGGAGTAGATAACGACCGACTTGGGCGTCACTTGGGCTGTTTTCTCTCAAGATTGCTGTCGTTTTGCCATCGAGATTATGATAGAGGAGAATTAGCTCTTCCAAGCGCTTGTGAGGACCCGGCAGTTCTAATCTGAGAACTCAGGTCGCACAATTCGGCGGGAAGCGACGTGAGAATGGATAGTGCTGGCGCATGCAATAGATACATTAGGAGACAGTCCGGTCTGGGACTTCGGTCTAGTGTGACACACGGGCACCAGTGGAATGACGAGATCTTGTGTCACACTATTGTGTTTGTTATGTTTTTTTTCGAGAGGAGCCATGCTAGGAATTTAACGTCGTTTTCCTTGATTTGGGTGTATTTGTGCTTATGTACTTGGAGCTTCTTTTTTACTAGAGGATACCTCAGTAATGACAAATCTATAATTATGATTATGAGGGTCTAGACTCCCAACAATGGCCAACTTTATCTTAGCTGCGAAAATCTTATTTTAATTAAACGATTTTTCGCAAAAAATCGGCTGTACTTAAGGAGTAGAATCTATACGCCTCAGAAATTCTTCTTCGGAAAACTTTATAACTTTTCTTTGTTTTGAGCGATATGAGCTCATTCGTATCCTTGTTGTTGTCTTTTTTAAATTTAATGTAACAACATAATTTTTGTGGATGACGTCACAAGCCTGACTGTTTTTTTTTTAAACCAGGACAATCATTTTATTTCCTCGACCATCTATAAAAAAGTCATACCACCTACGCCTGTTATCGCATTAGAGATGGCTCTATGGAGCCCTGATCGTTTTCACCTCTCCTGGGCCTCTGTCTCTAACACCTGTTGGTGATTATATCGTCACGCCAGTGTTATCAATCAGGTGAAGAAGTTTGCACGCAGAATTGGGAGATTGTATTATCGCCTATCGCCCTCCCCGCTCCATTCATCGTCTTGGGAGATGCCGTTCACTATGTATACGCGGCTCAATCTATAGGCATTTCATTCTTTGCTCATGTATTCTAGTTTCATGTCTTGAGTGTTTTAAATAAGTTTGTCGAGTCTTCGACACTGAGAGCATTTCGCTGATCGAAAAACGTATTTCCACCCTGCCCTTTTCACACACGCGCGCGCGCTCTGTGAAGGAGCTGTAGAGACGCTGGGTGAGCAGTATCTAGGAGGCCACCGAATGTGTGGGTGAGTCAGACACAGGCGTGCTCCCCCAGGGCTGCTGCTGATAACCCCGGGAGTGTGCTCTGTGCCACTGTGTTGTCTTTTCGGACCGCTCCGGCCAGGTAGACTGGAACTTAACACAGGCCCGACACACAGACACACAGTCTATCCAGTCTATCCAGCATCCACCGCATAGTGGGTCTACATTCTTAGACCTATCTTAGAATAGATGGATGGCTGGAACTCTTGTTTCATTCAATCAGGCTGTTATCTCGAATAGCATTGGAACACAACTGTGTTTGTTATTATGTGTGTGAAAATTGCAATTTCAATCGGCTGTGATTAGTTTAAGGTTTCCCTTTACGGTCAGCGTACATTGCCAGGAGTGAGGATCGCAAGCATAATACTAGATAATCTATAATAATCCAAATACATTTTTCTTCATAAGATGCATCCGTTGTCGACAGTAATGCAGTGTCGCTGTGTACCTACCTACTCACATGAGCTAAGCCTGTACATTAAAGTGTTAAAATGTTTGTGCTGTGCCTGTACCGATGCTGATCTGGAAGTTTCACAAGTTTCATGAATTCTAGATTTCTAGATGAGTTTGGGCCGGGTTCCAGAATTGTTTTTGTAAAAAAAAAAAAAAAATTGTGAAGTTGGGTCGGAACGACGTGCATTTTTCAGGTTTTAACAGGAAATATGATTCTTGGCAATACTAATTTTTTTGAAGTAGATATTGAAACCAGATGCACAAAAATTAATGTTATGTGTGAGTTATCTTGAGAGCTCCCCCCGATGTGTGAGAGTGTCTCCTATAGGTTCTTCCTTCACTCGAAAGAATTCTCGTTTCCATTATATATAAATAGGGTTTTGTATCCGCCACGGACACATTCTTGAGATAACTGCCAATAGTAATCATAGCGTTATGCAGAGTAACCATTGTCTCATTAATACACCCATCTTCACTGTGAACGCAACATGTTGGAGTTAAAAATAAGGCTGTCCGATTTGTGACCAATAGTTAACAGTAATATATAGGCTAGAGAGGAAGAAGGTGATCATATAATATTATTTCAGGTAAAAATTGAGATCGTTCATCGCAGGTATAAAACAAGTATAAGAATCCGTGACGGCACTTCGAAAAGCAATACCGGAATTGTTATTACAATTATCTCTCAAAGTACGTCATCAGCAAACGGAACTTTGTTCTTTGCATGACAGACTAAAAACAAAGTAAAAGCACAACAGAGCAGCTCTCATGGACGCGAATGTTAAAGTTCGGAGACGAGTTCTCTTCCCTGCCTTTCATGGTTTAATAGTCTTTTTATGAGTTGGATGGTTGGGCCCCCTATGGTGTATGCCGGAATAGTTAACAGGATAGTAAGCAAGGATTACACCTTAATTCCTGTACATTGTACTAGAACCGCTATTTTAGCACCAAAGCTCACAGTTAACAGCCAAGAGCCTGCTGGCTCCCCCTCGTGCCCTAGTTTTCACACTCTGTGATCAGGTTCGAGTCAGGAGTGAAGCCTGGGGTGTGACCTTTTCTCTGGTGGTCTATTAAGTCTCCACACGAAGACAGGCCTTTTTTTTTGTTTCCTCTTCTCTATTTTGGTGTATCTCAACAGTTTGATCTTTTGTGCTGTTGATCAGGAAGTCAGATGTTCTAAAAACGGATTTAAGCGTAAATAGAGCATATAGATTGAATCTGCATGCAGTGCTTACATGAGTTTGAACCGTTCTAATTTTTAAAAATTACAATTATGAATTGAAGTTGCGCCTGAGATTGTGACAATGATGTGAACAGTCACTGTGTGCTTTAGGTACTAAATCTAGACACTGAACTCTGGAAACGCGCGTACTACTGATGCATATATCAAATGTAGAAGTAGATCCAGGTTTAGATTGAGATCTCTATGAGATCTCTATTTTCGCTTTGATAGACTTGTGTTACTGTTCATCGGATTAAAGTGTTCAGTGAGCTGGTTTCAAACCCCGGACCCCCCCTTCATCAGTTTCTCGTGGAGGATTTAACCTTGGCCTTTTCGTTATGCGGGACGAAGAAAGACCGTAAGTCGCTGGTGTCAAATGTCCTGTCTTTGTTGTTAGTGTCGTCATCATATGTTGGTATTGTTGTTGTTGTTGTTGTTGTTGTTGTTGTTGTTGTTGTTGTTGTTGTTGTTGTTGTCGTTGATGATGACGGCATTTTTATAAACATTAATTCATGCAAATATAGCGTATTTCCATTTTTATCGCCTTAAAAGTAATTTGTTTTGTTCACATTTGAGTAAATTGCATTGTGTTGGAAGGATTAAAGCGCCATTTCCGTGGTCTTAAGTACCTCTTTAGTTCCAGGCTGTATTTGATGGGCCTTGAAGCGAAACGGCCTATAATCTATAGTAATCTATAGACACTTAAATGGATATTAAAATTATTTCGCCAAATGGTTACAGGAATTAGGTACTGAATAATTCTGGGGTATGACCCAATTTATTACTTTATTTATGTAAATACTGGACTCTTTGTGTATAAGCCCGGCGTAGCAAGTGATGAGAAAAGTTAAAAGTTACTGTTCAGTGTGACAGTAGTAGAGGTTTGCCCAGAGCGTGTCGGATAAAATAGCCCTAGACCAGTATTAGGAAGTATTCGTAGCGATTGTCACTATTGATTATTCGTATTCGTAATGGTACTAACCTAACTCATCCACTGGTTCGTTGTGTTCAACGATATCTTTATAATGACAATGAAAATATATTTCCATTGCTTGACTTACACTTTATGATAATTGTATTAATTTATTAATTTATGGTTGGACTCTCATGTGTAGCAGATCGCCATTCATCCGTAACCTAGAAATTTCAGTAACCACTGCAGGTGCAAATAGGGAAACAGTTCTCCGGTCCGTATCTTTTTATGAAATGAAAAAAGAAAAGAAAAAGCAAACCAAACGTATCTAGGCTCATTCAGAGAGCAGAATAAACCAACATTGTGACACTAATTGGGAGTTTTGTGATGTCTGTATTGATGTGCGTACTGGTCATATAAAAATTCCAAATATCTGAGTGACTCCAAATCTGCCTGCGCCAACCCTCTATCTCTCCCTCTCTCTCTCTCTCTCTCTCTCTCTCTCTCTCTCTCTCTCTCTCTCTCTCTCTCTATTTAGTCTTCTTCACCTGGATAACAGTAGGCCTATTTAAGTCGTGCGCAACACAAAATTAATAAGTGAACGAGAGTAGCCTCTGATAAATCTCGAAAGAGCTGAGACATCAGGCAAGGCTTTTTGTACTTTCTACTGTTCATCATTTTGCATCACTCAGTGAACACAAAACGTAACAATTCAAAAAGATAAACTTAGATACTTAATATGACTAGCAAACCGTAGAATAGTAAGGACTGGAAGCTGTGAAATACTATACAGTTTTGCGAGTGATGGACCGAATCACTGCACCTGCTGTGATGTGTGAATAATTGAATTATTCTACAGCGATAATTTGAGAACTCACAGGCCAAGCCATATATCGACTGGCAAGGTCAAGTCCTACATCTGTGCAGTCGTTGACTCAATCGACTAGGGCCTTTCCTCACAATTATTACTATTTCACTATTATTATTATTAGTAGAATATTTATAGAATATCGTTGGTCACAAAGCGTTCTGTTTACAGGAGGTACATGTACGGTCAGCACAGCTTGAGGAACCATGGGGTATGGGAGAGAGAGAGAGAGAGAGAGAGAGAGAGAGAGAGAGAGGGGGAGAGAGACAGAGACACAGATAGACAGTCAAACAGAGACACTGAGGCACACAGAATGGTAGAGACGGAGAGAGATGGAAAGAGATAGACAGACACATAGAGTGGCAGGGAGAGAGACGTAATAGAGATATAGAGGCAGACAGACAGACAGACGTTTCAAGATGCAGGGAGGGAGGGGGATGTTGGCAGATGTGAATGTGAGTGCCCGCTTCCTCCCAGAGATAACACCGTACAACAGAAATGCTCACGGCCAAGCCAGGCTGTTTGAGTGGCTGTTAGTGCTGTAACCTGCACATTATGGCTATTTGCGGGGCGCCAGGGCCCGTGCTGTAAGTGTTGATGTTGTTGACGCTGCTACCGCTGCCTGTTGCTCAGATCAGAATTGTCATAACCAGACAACTTGACATGTTCTGCTCAATAGAGCAAGATTTATTTAGTGCCAATTCAACCCCCTCCTTCCTCTTTTTGACTTTTCTCTCTAATCTGTCTATCTAACTGTCTCTCTGTCTATCTATCTATCTATCTATCTATCTATCTATCTATCTATCTATCTATCTATCTATCTATCTATCTATCTATCTATCTATCTATCTATCTATATATCTATCTATCTATCTATCTATCTATCTATCTATCTATCTATCTATCCATCCACCTGTCTCTGTCTAACTGGGTGCCTGCCTGTCTGTATCTCTCTCTTTCTATCTGTCTGACTGCCTGCTTGTCTCCCTGTCTTTGTCTGTCTGTCTGTCTGTCTGTCTGTCTGTCTGTCCGTATGTCTGTCTGTCTGTTTGTCCCCCTTTGTCTCTCTCGCACTCTCACCCTCTCTCTCTCTCTCTCGCTCTCTCTCTCCCTTTCTTACTCTCTCTCTCTCTCTCTCTCTCTCTCTCTCTCTCTCTCTCTCTCTCTCTTCCCGTCCCGCCCCCTTTCAATTGCATTTGAGGAAAACGCCTGGTGTTGTTAAATCCATCAGAGTCTTGTTCTTTCTTAGTATCGGCATTAAATCAATAAACTAACCTTGAGGGAAGATTTAAGATCCCCAAATTCTATTTATATGAGCTATAGAAAGTCAAGATCAGAAATTCGCGGGATCGGTTTAGGTTGTCGCCATCTCACCTTAGATAAATAAGTAGATCTTATTATCTTATAGCAGTGTGTATATCAGGACTCCATAGAGAGAGTAACTAACCTTTAGTTGATTTGCATTGTTTAGATATTGATCCAGATATTTTGGCCATTCACCTTCTCGTTAATTTCCTAAGCATTTTTGCCTGTGTTTGGCTGTCAACATGACTAAAGCTCATTCGGCCCATATCAATGATCAAACTTTTAGTCTGAAGCCCACTCAAAAATTAATAATCTAGTCCAAAACCAAGAACCCACTTACTGGCTCATGGCAAGGGCGGAACCGACTGTGCGAAACCCGAGGTATTTTTTTCCCCCAGAGCTTTTATGTACCTCCTAGCTTCCCATTGTCTCACTTCGCTGGTGCTGACTCCGATTCGGAACGGACAAATTATTATTTTGCATGCCCCACTATATATAATATTGCGTTGGTCTATCCTAACCAAAAGGAACGTTCAACTATAGTGTTGCGTATTCCTTAGTTCTTGAAGAGTCTCATACGGAGGCTGGCGCACCAGCTGGGATTGATTGGGCCCGTGGACTTCCTGCTTAGTTTAGAGCTACCGGTGCTACCTGCCCTAACCAACACTACAACATATTAAAAAAAATGTTCTCCCCTTAATTGGTTGAACCGTCTGCCAATATCGTGTTTTCCTTGGTTTTGTTTTGAAATCCAGGTAACATGTCTTCAACTTCAAGAGGTGAACACTACTTTGTTCTGACACCTAAGACCCTTTATGTTATTTTGTACTATTCGTTCTCGAGGATTCAAAGATCAAAATTTAGTTTATTGTCATTTAAAACGCACGTCTATTTTGTTCAAACAGCAACATTTACTCACGATGACAATAAAACAGTTACAACACAATATCAAAGATGTACAGAAGGAACAAACTTAGATCCATTCTTGTTGTAACAATAACACTTTTATATGTCTCCCTTCTCTCTTATAGCACCTGAACGCTTTTTATCATTGTTCTCAGTATTGCTGTAAACTTTAAACTCTACTCGCCTAGAAACCACAGGGGTCTAAGCTTGGCTAAAAGTCTAATGACAATTTAAACCACACGGTTGTTATTGTTAGAATGCTTCTTAGGCCGAGTCCCGAAACACTGGTTGTGATAATCCAGGAAAACAGCAGGCGGAATGAAGAAACAGTCGGGTCCTCCTTGCGTAGTTTCGATAGCAGTGGAATACACGTAGCATGTTCCTTGTTAGAGCCCGGCCACAAGGTGGTTATCGCCGAATTATTCTGTCGAGAGAGACTGAGCAAATAATTCTGAAGCTATCAAGAACATGTCGCTGCCTACAGGATATCATCGTGAAAAAGAAAAGAAAAAAAGGCGTTTTTCAGTCAGCTTATCGAAATCGTGACCTGTTCACTTTACCAAATTGGGCCAGTATATTTTCCCCTTTTCCAAAAGCATTATGTTTCAGGAAAGCAACACATATATGAACTGCATAGACGTTTTTCGCATGTCATTGTTAAAAAGAAAAAAACCCCCCCCCCCCAAAGGACCTCTCTGCTGAGGATGCTCGCCATACGAAGGGGGGGTGTTTTGATCTTCTGTCTTTCATAGCACTAGCCAGATCTTACACATTCTCATCAGCTCACGCTGCCTCAACTCATCTGCCTTTGTCTCCTACATTTTTGTTTTATAGGAGAGTTGTATTCAGCTGCAACGTTTGTCTATAGTTATATAGAGCCAATCTTTTTGAACAAAGCTTACTCGATAGAATAAAAGGTACCTTTGCACCTGTACAGTTATAATCACTCCCCAACTATGAAAAGATTTTCAAGGGTGGAATAAACTAAAGATGATTCTAACATTTCAAGTGGAGATGTCTTCAAAATAAAATGGTTTGATTCTTATTTTGATTTGTGTTAACATGAGAAAAACTTAAATAAACCTCATGGTGGTAACATTTCCTTCGTCAAATCGTATTGCACTTAACTCGCTGATCCTTATCTACGTACTTTTGTTTAGAAAACTCACACACACACACACACTCTCTCTCTCTCCCTCTCTCTCTCTCTCTCTCTCTCTCTCTCTCTCTCTCTACCTTACTAATGAAAAAAAGGAAGTCCTGGTATTTATGGCCGAGATTATCTATGGCGTTATCTCTGCAACATTAAATGGATTGAATCTGGAGCATGACTGCCGTATTTGTGATTTCCTATAGCTGTGTGCTCTTACATAACACATACACATCAAGGCCATAGAGAATGAGCGTGTTGATTAGGCAGAATCTCAACAGGTTGAAGGAGAGGAGGGAAAAAAGTCTTTCGTTCATAGATGTTTACATTACGTGCGTGCCGCGTGGCTTGGGAAGAATGCACAGCGTCCATGAGACTGCACTGTTAACCTTTTTTTTTTAAATTGGGAGGTATTTTAATATAGCAGCAGCTGAAAGTAATTTTCATGATTTTTTTTATGACCCCGAATTCTCTCTTTGTCTCTCTCTTTGTCTCTCTCTCTCTCTCTCTCTCTCTCTCTCTCTCTCTCTGTCTCTCTCTTTCTCTCTCTCACTGATTCTACTTCTTTCTCAACCTCTCTCTCTCTCTTTCTCTCCCTCTCACTTACTCACCCTCTCACCGTTCCTCTATATCTAACACCTCTCTATTCCTTTCCAGCACCATTTATTTCGTTCTCTTTTTATTCGATCTTTCCATTGTTATTATGCCTGCCTCAGTCCTCTCTCTCTTTCCCTTGGCTTTCCCATCCCCAGATCGAGTTCACCATCATTATGTTGAAAATCCGGCTTTTCAAAACATTTTATGATATGACCCTAGAAATCTCCAAGACTAATCATGTCTTGTGTTTGTGTTTGGCCACTACCGTAATCATCAACACTGGGCTTATGTCTTTAAACAGGTAAATGACTTGTAGGACAGTTACGCAATCAGAACTCGTCTCTCATTCAGGGAACCAACAGGCGAGAGAAGTAGAGCATTGACCTTCTAATGTACACGTCCGCGGATTGGGACCCACGATTGGGCATATTTCATTATTTTTTGGTTGGATTTCGCGGTTGTATAAAATGTGACCGGCTGAAACAGGAGTCTTGATATTGCCGCACTGTCCAGTATGGTGTAACACGTACATTCGCCGTAAAGGGGACCCCTTGGAACCTTAGATGCTATACTAACTGGGGGATAGCTTTTCTTACAATAAGAACCCGTCTATCGTTGTCTGGGATGCCTCTTTAGCTTAACTCTTCATTTAACATGATAAATTAGAATACACGCTTTGGGTGCTGAATAAGTTTGGTTCGAAACGGACGAAAGAAGAGGAACTTCTGTTTGACGCTTAAGCCTTCATCTTCATGAATCATCTCATATTAAATGCATTGTGTTTATTTCCACATTGGTTGTTTAATTCTTATTAAATGTACCGTAACTTATTACAGTAAATTGAAAATTGGTCAAAATAATATTTAGTTTTGACCAGTAGGGAGAACATATCTAGCTGCAAATCTAAGTGTTGAAATGTCTTGTGCAGTACATTGTATTGTTTTTATGTAGTTCCTGTCGAAACAGCCGGACTAGTTTATATGCGCACGCGTGCAATGCTATTTGGATTTATTTACATGGTGACAGCTATTTGAAAGGGACAATAAGTGCGAGCCGGATGGGCAAGATCAATTGTTTTGGTGACAGTCTGTCTCATACAGGAGCATGCCAGAGTCTGTACACGCTTCTATACTGTTAACAGACAAACCAGTTCTAATAGCACAATCCTATGTTGCGTGTAAGTCGAGTGGCGCGCGCATGATTTAACCCATAAAATAATTTATGACCGTTTCCTCGCACGACTGTGAAGCTCAACAATTAGTCAGACCGCATTATGTTCACTTAAAAAATGTTATGTCTCCGTGAAGAAGTCCACTGTTTATGCAACTGCTTTATGGCGGGTAAAGATACCGTGTGTTTTAATAACCCTTATCACCTCTAACTCATGAACGCTTGCATTTTAAAGCCCAGAGTCCTCTAACTTTATGTAACACAGCTAGATCTAGCTGAGCCCTTTTTTCTCTCTTTTTCTCTCTGCCCCTCTGTCTGTCTCTGTCTATGTCTCTTTCTCTTTCTCTCTTTCTCTCCCCCTCTCTCTTTTCTCTATCCCTCCCCCTCTCCCCTTTCCCTAAATATATAAACCCTCACCCCCCCTCCCCCATCTAAAAAAATAATGCATGATGGGTCTCAGAGAGTCATTGTGTATTGTGCCGGCAACCCTGTTGGTTTGTCGTTACACCGCCATGATCTACATATTATACCCTTCAAAACTTGATTTCGCTTGTCCTTATTTCTGGAGAGAGCTTTGTCTTAGTTTCAAATGGGCTTCAAAAAATATAAAAATAAAGAAGTGTATTTAAGTAGTAGATAATTCAGATTTAAAATTGGGCGTAGGAAGGAAGGAAAGAGAGGAGGAAGGGAGGGTTTGGGGAGGGGGGGGGGATGATGTTGAGTGGGTGCAAGGGGTAATTCATCTGCCACTTCATCAGAGCGTTAAAGTGAAACAAATAAAATAGCAGAAAAAGAAAATAAATAGCAAAACAAAATGAAAATTATGCTTATTTTATATGCCTAATTTTTTCTTCTGTTTGTACCGCTTGCTTTTATTTACTGAGAATATTGCACCTTTTTGTTATTTTGTTGTATTTTCTTTTTGTATTCTTTCTTCAAAAGTTCATTTTTATTGAATTTGATTCAAGCTATCTTGATACAGAATGCATGTATATGTATTACCTAATTGTCCTTAGCTTGTTGTATCTATTTATTTTCTTAAATACTTTCTTGCCCACGAAAAAGAATCAACCAATGATTGAAGTAATTGATATTGTTCAAAGACTTGTCTGCCATCAACCAATGTTTTTCTTTGCATTCTTGTCCCTTAGGAGCACAGATTATCAACATAACCTCCATTCCACTTTTTCCTGTGCTAATCCATGGTTCTCTCCTCAATTTTCCATCATCCTTTATATCACCCTCCATCCAGTTACCTTTACAACTCTTACTATTCTTTCAAAAAACTTTTTTTGGGGGAAATGGAAGCTCTCTACTAGTTGAACGTCTCCTAGGTCTTGAGAAAAGTCCTTTATGGCGTCGTTCAGTTATGTCAATAACTCTCGCTCTCCTTTCATCCTTTCTTATCACCTTCCATTCTCCTTCTACAGTTCTCTTTGGTCTTTTCCCTGACCTCTTTCTCTGATCTGTTCAAGTTATTGAAACTGATTGTCATTGTATTTGTTCATGCTCCCTTTTAAACCAATCTCCAAGGCTCTTCCACCATGGCCCTTTTAGTATTTTCTTCAACCTCTTTCTCTGATCCATGATCCCAGCTACTGTAATTGATGATCACTGTATAAGATTAAAAGCACTGGTTAGATAAAGATAATGCAACTAGTTTTAAAGCGTAGTCTGTGTATAATTCTATTAATTTTCACTGTGGTGTCTCACTATTATTGTAATGTAATTTCTTTTGAAGATGTCACATTCAACATTATATATTTTCGATGTAACACACATTGACTGAATAAATTTGAATTTGAATTTGAATTTGAATTTGTATCTCTTTACGCTCCCTCCTCCAGCTTCCTGATCAGCTTCATGGTGGACGCCCGGGGCGGTGCCATGCGAGGATGTCGCAACCCCAGCGTGAGGATCATCGTCCCGCCGCGCAAGTGCTGCATGCCCACCAGGGTCACTTGCCGACTGGTCAAGAAGGAGAAGATCTTCCGCCCCCCGCCCCTCGTGGAGGGGGAGGGCCTGGCAGCCAGGGTCCTGGAGATGGGGCCCGTGGGCACGAAGTTCCTGGGGTGAGGAGAGATGTAGAGATGTATAAGCATAATCATGCGTGGTATCTCAGCATATAAGCATAATCATGCGTGGTATCTCAGCACTGTCTCTATGTGGTAATATGTACACTCGTCAGACATTAGTCTTCGGATTCGTCCACAATATACAGCCTATTGAATGCTGGCGTAAATTGCTAAGTCATAGACTGATACTCAAACTCATTTGCATAATCATGCCTATGTATATCGGATCCCGACAGACATATAAAGACGAGTATATTGAAAAAAGTATTTAGGAAAAGACACACATGCATACTTTCAATCATAAGTATACAAATGTACCTTACAAGATGGTATGAGGAAAAGTTTACAGATCACTACATGTCATTCAAACTCGTTGTTAGTAAATTTATTTTAAGTTGATGCTTACTATACTTTTTATGTGCATGTCTTTGTTAAAATGTAATAAGAAATAGGTAGGGGAGTTAGGAGGGAAGCTATATGGTTTCCAGAAATGTTCATGTCATTCTGATTGATTCAAACATATCTTGCCTCTAAGTCACTAAGTTTATACATGTATTGTTAAACACCAAGTGACTGTCTTTGCTTGTAAAAGTATGATAATTTAACAAGTAATTTTTTCCCCAAGCATATTAAAAATGGAATAAACCACAACTAATAATGGAAGCAAGCAATACTAACAATGGAATAAATTAATTAGCAATACATATAGTGGAATGAAATAATACTAACTATGGAATGACTTATGAGGCAGTACTAATAATGGTATGAAGCAACATAATAATGGAATAAAGTACCTCTCATAATGGAATAAACCAATATAAATAATAGAATAAACCAATAATTATAATGGAATAACCTAAAACTAATAATAGAATAAACCAATAGTAATAACGGAATAAACCAACACAAATAACCTCAACCTCTGTGTTATATTTTCACACATGAATTAGGCAGTACTAAAAATGGAATAAAGCACTACTCATAATGGGATAAAGAAACCAATATAAACAATTAAATAATTCTAAACTAATAATAAGATAAACCAATTCTAAACTAACACTAGAATAAACCAACCCTAATAACCCCAACCTCTCTATGTGTCATGTTTCCCCACTAACCCCACCTCTATGTGTCATGTTTTCCCACTAACCCCAACCTCTATGTGTCCTGTTTTCCCCACAGGCCGGTCCTGCTGGAGGTCCCGCACTACGCCAGCCTGCGGGGCAAGGAGCGCGAGGTCGTCGTGCTGCGCTCGGACAACGGGGAGAACTGGTACGAGCACCCCATGCAGGCCACCGAGGAGGCGGTCGCGGAGGCGCTGGGCAGCAGTGCAGAAGGTGGGCTCCCCGACAAGGGCCTGCCAGGGGGCAGCATCACCGGCAGCTTGCCAAACGGTTTCGGTATTCGCGGAAGTCAGGCGTCTGTGGCCAGTCTGTGGAGTGAGCATGCTTCGCTTTTTTTCCGTTTGTTTCTTTGTTTGGACGCTCGCCGTCCTGAGAGATGCCATTTTTGTAGGGGTTTGGAAAATAGAATAAAAGGGAAAAGATCTCTCGAAGTATTTCTCCTAAATATGCTAAGATTTGATAATAAAAATAGATTACTGTTACATTTGCTTTTGAAATACATGTATTTCGTTGCTTTGTTCAACTCGATGACATGGCTTTCTATGTTTAAATCTGAAATTCAAGCATGAAGATAGTTTTGCAGTAGTAAGGATCTACTTAACTCTGCATCAATGCTGCTAGCGTTGTTATGTACATCAAATTTAAGAAGTATTCTACTACTTTCAATGCGTTTCACTTCCAAAGAAGTCTTATTCTATAAGCCAAACAGAATGGACTCCCAGCAAGAATTTCTTTGTTCAACTCGATGATATGGCTTTCTTTTGAATCTGAAATTCAACCCTGAAGATAGTCTTGCAGAGGTAAAGACCTACTCAATACTGCATCAATGCTGCTAGCATTGTTATGTACATCAAATTTAAGAGATATTCTACTAATTTTAATGCAATTCACTCTCAAAACAGTCTTATTGTGTAAGCCAACTAGAATGGTCTCCCAGCAAGATTTGTATAGTGAGTTTCAGGTTCAAATATTTTGATCTGTGAACATAGATTGGGTTAGTGAACTCAGATAGTCGCAGATCTACCAGATTTTGTTTGTGTAAACAGTCTAATCGATAAAAGATTTTTCTAACACTCTCCATGCTTTGGGTTTATTCATAAATTATGTTTAAAAAAAAACCACGAAAATATTTCTAATAAATTATCTAAAATATATTTATCTAAAAATGGCATCTCTCTGTTGATATTATTGTTAGCTAAACATACATGTTCTAATTAATTTGAATGATTTGAATGCTGTTTATTTTGCATTTACTCTTATTTATATTTAAAGCATTAGTTTTAAAAACAATTTTTAGCTTAAATGTTGAGAGCAGAGGTATCAAAATGGTTGAAAACATTTAGTAGTTTATTTCAAGTTAACGTTTGTAAATTTAAGAAAATTTAGTAATTTTCCCCAAAGGTTTTCAAATGATAAAGATTTCTTTTAAATGAATTAAACTGTTTCCTCAATTGCAAGTTTTGTTTTATAGGATTTGGTGTCCTGTAAAGGAAAGTACTGAAAATATTGACTATTGTGTATTATTTACTCGTTATATTCCTTCGTTCACTGTAACCCTCTGCTTTATATAACTTGTGAGTTTGCCTATTTTTTTTTCTTGTTTGTTGTCAACTAAATTCAAATCATGCAGGTTTTTTAAATTTATTCATTTGATTGTTTTTTTGTGTGTTATTTATCATTTCTTTCTTTATTTATTTATTTATTCATTTATTTATTATAGTATATGTTGCTTGGTAATTGCCCCTTCAATGGAGATAAGGACTTTTTCACTTTAGAAATAGTCCAAATAAAAGTATTGTATAAGGAATCAGAAGTAGACAGGATCACAACTTTTAATTTCAAGACTGCACTGTAGTGATTTTTTTCATCTGCTGTGATTTTAAACCAAGTTAAACCAAGGTATAGAAGTACTGAGAAAAAGGTCACTTTAAAAAACTCTTAATACTCTGATTTGAAATTTGAATCTGTCTTGCCTTTCATTAAGAGAAAATGTCAAACAGTTGGCCTGGAAGAATCAAAGAAACAAACAATGGGAGTTGGGTAGCTCATTCAGTAGGGTTTTGGACTTAAGTATAATTATGATTCCTCAAACTCAGTGCACAATAATAAGTTGACTCCAGAGTTGCCCGGCAGATAGACTACATTTCATAATATAAAACAAGCCATATTGAAATATCAAAGGCGTATACATCATTTTTCAGATAATTTTGACCATGAAAGTATGAACCCACTGCCCTTTAACTTGCAATAAAAACCAGAAATAGGATATTAAAATATCTGTAGATAGCGTGTCTTGCATACTGTGCATGTTATTTGTTTTCCTCGTTGATGTTTTCCTTTTTACATAACTATATATATTTATACTCATATGTTCATGTTTTCATTTTTTAAGGCTGTTAAACACCGTTATTAGAAAAGATACTGCATTGAAAAAGCATTCTCAAAAATTTTAACTGGTTCCATCCACATCTGTGTTGGCACATCGAATAAACTTAACCAGCAACCAGTTTCAAGCCCAGTTTATTTGCTGCTTGATTTTGTAATACATTTTGCCTCAAATAAAAGTCTTACGGTCTCTATTTTAAGGAGTCATAACACAGCACCATATTGTGTATTGCTTCATAGCATGTATTGAATTCCAATACTTCTGGACACAGCACAATATAGCAGATACCCAGCTGCTGAAGTGCTGTAAAACAAACTCACTCAAACAACATTCTGGACAAACCTGTTTTCCATAGCATGGCTTTTTTGTTAACCAAGCAAACAATGTCATATCACTTATTCCAGAATCACCTGGCCAGCCTATATTTGGTTTAATTATATTATTTTATTTTTCTTGGCTGTTCCACACTTTCATGTGTAAGCTTGACATTGTTCCCAGCTTGAATCTGTCAGTTGTTGTTCACTCCTGAGTGTAACCAAAGTAGCGAGTTCCTGACTGGTCACAGTGCCTCAACTCGGCCCAATTGTTTTTCTTTTTTTTTTTTCTTACTTGAGATATAATGATGTATGGTTTTGAATGGGATTGTCTAAGTGCTTAGCAGAAGAGAATGAGTTCTTATGTTGAAATCAAGCTATTTTTCAAAGGAAAAGTCACAAATAAATGAGAGACCTTCTTGTTAAATATATTATACTTTATGTGTAATTTTTTATACAAATTCTTCCCTCCCCCCGTCCCCTCTTTTTAAAATTTTTTTTTCTTTTTTTTTTAAACAGAAGGGATTTTTGCTAAAACTTGACTTTGCCTCCCTCATTCAATACTTTATGGGAAATTAAAGTGGGATAATTATATGCAAATCCTGTTGATTTTCTAATGGAGGTATTCTTTTTCAGGAAGCAATATAAAGCAGATTCATATTATTTTCCCCCTGTGGTCTTGAGTTTAGTTTAAAGTTTGTCCCACACTCTTTAACCCAAGGGAGTCACATTTGTACATGTAAGGCGTGAAATACTCATTTTATTTGAAAGATGAAAACTGAAGTTTTCTCATCTGTAGAAATATTTATTCCTTCTTTATTCTTTGGAAAGACATATTAAATTTGGAAAAACCCTAAAAATGGTGCAATTTCATGAGCATTGCTTGCCAAATCCCTGCGACTCCGTTGAGTTAAGCGAGTGGTGGGTAACCAAGAGTTAGGGCCCTGATTTTTTTGCCTATGTAAACATTTTATTTTAACTAATTTTTGTGTAATTGTTTTGTTTCTCCGCTGCCTGATTGCCGCTTGTCCAGAACTGGACAGTGAGGAGGACCTGTCCACGAAGCGCATCAAGCGCATCCTCACGTCGGACCTGCCCATGTACTTCGCCCTGGTGTCGCGCGTGACCCGCGTCAAGCAGGAGAGCACCGTCATCGGCATGGAGGGCGGAGTTCTCTCCTCCAACGTGGTGCCCCAGGTCCAGGCGGTGCTGCCGGAGGGAACGCTCATCAGGCCCATCCCCATCGGCCTCCAGGTGAGTCAGCCCGCTGATGTGTAACAGTCTTTAACCCCCTGTCTATGTTCTTGTTCTTTTTTTTTTTTATGTGTGCGCTCTGCTCTGATTCATCAGTTTGTAACTCAATAGACTTACACTTATAGGAATAAAAAATATTGTAGTTTTTAGAGGTGCATCAGGGGAAAGTTTAAATGTGTTTGTTAGTGTTTAAAATAAAAAGGTATTTGTTTGTAAGTGTTTAAAAAAAAAGTATTTGAGAATAAAATATATTCAGTTTAATTAAAAAAAAAAAAAGTACATGATGAATTATGTTTCATATTTGTACTTGTACGTCAAGCAAAAGTTTTAATCTGTCAGTACACTAATTCATCATTGCTTAATTTAACACAAACATGGGAGATAAGTAAAATATGTTAGGATGGCTAAGGCTATGTATTTGTATAAGTTCATTATGCAAAAGTTTGAATTTGTCAGCTAAATTTCTTAGGGAAAAAAAAAAGAAGAGAAAAAGGTGTATAAATTACGTCTAATTTAAAAAAAAAATAAAGTTATTTGTAGAGGTACATCATCATAAAGTTTTAATTTGTTATTACATTGATTCATTATTGTGAAGTAACTCATTAATTTCATACAGGAATAAAAATTAAGTCCATTATGATAAAGATTTAGTATTTTTGTATATGTACACTATTGCAAGTTATAATCTTTTTAACTCACTCATTTCTATAAAAAAAAAACAGTATACGAACACAAAATATATAAAGTCTAAACGAAAAGGAAAAAAAAAGTACATGATGAATAATGTTTCATATTTGTATAGCTACATCAAGCAAAAGTTAAAATGTTTGTTGTTAATCCACTCTTCTATGAAAAAAAAAAAAGAGCCCAGAAGGTTTTTATTCATATACATCTAACTTTTATACTTAATCCAGGAATGCATGAAATCTCGTATCATCATCCTCATACCATCCTAATATACTGCAGTCCTAAATTGACTCCATTAATTTGATTTATAAGTCCAAATTCAGACCCAATTTTGTCTATGTATTAAAGCAAAGCAGAAAAAAAACATACGTACAATCAAGTGTTCAAGACAAACAAGTGTTTAGGTGAAAAAATGAGTAAAATATGAAGCTTGAAGCAAACAAAAGAAACCTTCCCTCCCCTTATGTTTAAAGTTTTGATCAGCATTATCAATAAATTTTAAGTGACGCAGAATTATTTGGTCATAATAACACTGTCCACATGCACATACTGACACAGTGCATTAAAGCCCAATACCCTTCAATGCCTTAACTATAACATGCTGAGTGAAATCAAATCCATTTAAGCACAATACCCTTGGCTAGATAACTGAAATCACATGCATTGGGGCATAATACCCTTGGCTAGATAACTGAAACCAAATGCATTGAAGCACAATACCCTTGGCTAGATAACTGAAATCAAATGCATTGAAGCACAATATCCTTGGCTAGATGACTGAAATAAAATGCATTCAAGCACAATATCCTTGGCTAGATGACTGAAATCAAATGCATTAAAGCACAATATCCTTGGCTAGATAACTGAAATCAAATGCATTGAAGCACAATATCCTTGGCTAGATGAATGGAACCAAATGCATTGAAAGCACAATACCCTTGGCTAGATGACTGAAATCAAATGCATTGAAACACATAAGCCCTTGTCTGTTTCTTTAGATTGAAATTTAGAGCCGAGACACTGATAATAGTTCTATGGATTCCAGCTGTTGTTCATGGTACATGGAGGTCTTACATGAAGGTCATTATCTTTGTCTCAAGTTGGAAAGACAATGTTCAATAAAAAATGTATTCATGAGTTTTGGGTTCAAAATCTATGCTCTCATTCCAAGAAAAGAAAAGACATTTTTGGGTTGCTTTGAATTGTCTGTGAAGTTGATTTTGGTTACATTTTCAACCACTGTAAATGCAAATAAACTAATTTTTCATCTTAGTTTTATAGCAAAGTTTAGTTGTTTTTTTTTTTTTAAAGAGTTGTTAGAGTTGGTTGCCTTCAAGTTAACTAATGTTTCATCTTAGTTTTATAGCAAAGTAAAGAGTTTTTAGAGCTGGTTGCCTTCATTCATTAATATTAACACAAACCCTGGCCCGATCCTCCCCTTTCTTTCTCTAGCCTCCCAAAGGGCGTAAGGCCAAACGGGTAAAATTTGAAGAAATGTAGAGCAGGATGCTGGCTGCTCTTGGGATAACCTGCTGTCTTCACCGCTGTGTTCTCAATAATTTCTTGCAAAAAAGATTTAAAAAACACAAAAAAAGAACTATTATAATTGAATTGGAGGAGTTTCTGTGATCTCAAAAGTTATTTCTTGAGCACTATTTATATAACAGTTTCATTTTCATCATTTGGACATGAGTTATTGTGTTTCATCATCGTCACCGTCATTTACATTGTTGTGGTAGTAAATCCTTTTGGTTTTAGCTGTTGTTTTTATTTGTATTTATTTTTCTCCAAAAGATCCATCAAGTTAGACAAGAGTTGTTGTAGCATGGGTACATGTGTATCTTTTGTGTTTGTTTGAGAGCGTCTTCTGTGCTAAGAGTCAGACCTGCTCGGAGAATCTCAAATGAAATGCTGTCAAAAGTTCTCTCACAAGAGAAACTGTGGAGTGAAGCAATTTTCTATTTTCTCTTTGTTCTGCTAACTTATTTGGAAGTATGTAAACGGCCCAAGTCTCTACAAAATGCACTGTAGTTTTGAACTGAGTCTAGTGCCATGTTTGAGCTGTCCATCTGTCTACCCCTCCCCCCTTTGTTGCCATAACTTGTCTGTAAGTGGTTTCCTTCCCCTCATTGTCAAAGACGAGTGAATAAATATTAGCACTGCTGTACATTTCTTTGTGTTTGTTCTCGATCTTTTACATGCTGTGGATTCTTATTCATGAATGTATATATACATATATACGACTTCTATAGCCAGAGATCAAAGAGGGGATTGTTTGCCAGCCTCTTGTGCTATTTTCAGCAACAGATGTCACACTCCTACACTCAATTTACGTTATCAAAATGGGGCCAAGAGCTATGGGAAAACTAGAAAAAGATGAAGAATAGCCAAAGAAATAAAAAGACTGTTTTATAGAAGAAAATCATGACAAGTTTTAAGTGCTACTCTGATTTTTGTCAGCAGCTGTGAGAAATCAGAGGTAGAATTTCTAAATCAAAATTTCAAAAAAAAATGTTATCAGGTTATTATTTTAGTGCTTATGATTACATTACTGGTCCAAGGCTTTCAACACATAGTATCTGCATAAACAACCTGAATGGGATGCGAAACAAAAATTGCTTAAATTATTAATATGAGATGATTTTTTAATTCACCAATAAAGGCAGTTGTAAATATCATTCCATTGCACACTTTCCCTTCTACCCTCCGTTTTCCTCAACAATACAAACACACACACATTTAGAATGGATTTTAGAAAAAAACACAAGGGGGAAAAATTAACTCATCATAAATTGCTCTGTAGAAATAAATGTTGTTATCACATTGAAATGGGTTAAGAATGTCAATTCGCACTCATGAGCATCCATAAAGTCTCTTGCTTTCTCTACTGCCCTTATTCTTCTTGCTTTCTTTACAACTCGTACACATTTCGCTCAATATCTACCACCCTGTCCTTTTCCCTCTCACTCTCTTTCTCTGACTGTCCTGCCCTATCGTTTTACTACCTCTATCCTCCTTGCTCACTCTGTCCCTCTCTCAAAATCCTTTTATCTAAAACCTGCTTATCATTTTTTTTTTCTTTCTTTCCCTATCCCTCTTTCATACCACCTCACGCACCTCTAAAAAACAATATAAATAACTTAATGTTCTTGATGCACAACACCTGTGTGTGTGTGTGTGTGATGTCAGGCCCAGCCCATCGCACCAGAGTTAGTAGCCAAGCTGCTAGGCAACCGCGTGGCCGCCTCTCCCATCGTGACCATCGAGCCGCGCCGACGCAAGTTCCACAAGCCGATCACCCTGACGATCCCGGTGCCCCGCGCTGCCCAGAAGGGCATGATCAACCAGTACGGAGGGGACCGGCCCACGCTGCGTCTGCTCTTCAGTTTGACAGGTAAGGCATCGATCACGGCAATATTTCTCTAACCCACGGACTCACTGACTCCACTGGCCCCCTTTCCCGTTATAATAATTATGTAAAGGTCAGGTTCTCTACTTATCATATATTTACCTGCCACTCATTCTGAAATATTCAGAATCGTTAATTTTTTTCATTTTTTTTAACTCTCAAAAGTTAAGATTCTTACTTTTTTGTTTTTCTCTCCTCTGATTCCAATTTTGCATTGGATTTGATCGATTTCTGACTCTTTATTAAAAAAAACACAACAAAAAACAAAAACACTTCAGGTGGCAGATCTTTATATGCTAAGCCCTGGGTAAAATCTTAAGCATATCTATATATCATTTCTCAGTCATAAATATAGCGTTTATTTATTGCTAACTAAGCTAAGCTTCTTTCTGTTCTCTCATTCCTTTTGCTTCCTTTATCTTGAGTTTGAAAGCCAGCATACTTACTACTCTTGCTTTGAAGCCTATAACCAAGCCTCAAGCTTTCATCGTTGCTTCAGTGTGACACATTTTTTCCCTCTTCTTCCAGTGCCCTTTGTGCATAATCCTGATTGTCTCTCAAAGTATCAAAACTGTTCCTATCATTTGGATTTTTTCCCCTGTCAAATTCATCACCTTTTTGTTTTCTTCTGTGAAGTTATGATTTCTTGCTGCAATTTTCAGGATTGAACCTTTTATTTTTCCTTCTTACATTCAATCACAATTCTTCTGAGTCCAGCTCCCGCAGTAAATTTTTCTTGATTTGATGATTATGTTGAATTACTCACTAATAAAGTTATGCTTGAATTTAACATATTGTTTTTTGAAACATAACAAACTGCACTTTACAATAACAGGTTTTGCTAGATTTTTGGTTATGCTATAAAGTGTTAACACATTTTTTTTAATTTTATGCTCCAACTCTTAATTTAGTACAAGCATAACTTATATGAAATGAAATAAATTTATTTAATCATTTTTTGTTTATTTATTTATTTCTTTGTTGTTGTTAAGAACCTTTGACTGATTAATTTAATCACTGTGCATCCAACAGCTGCCCTCCCTTATCCTAATGAGCCATGTTCATGTGTGTGATATTTTTGCATGCACAAGTAATTGTGTGACCCTGTGAGTAGGGACTTGGCCGTTTCTCTGAGCTCTTCTTACAAATCAAACGATAAACGGTTTCCTTGTCAAAATAATGAAGAAAAAAATCTTTGGTATATATATTTTTTTCTTTGTTTCTTGGTTTATCTCTTTATTCACATCCTGCTTTGACTTTATTTTGTTTCCCTTTTCCTTTTTTTTTGTCTTTTTTGTTCCTGATTTAAAAGTACTCGTAAATATTATTTCATATAGTCAGGACTATATTGGAAATAAAGGAAAAGTTATGCGAAATGTGGAGATCGATTTTGCATTTACTGTTTTTCCTCCTCCCGCATTGATGTTGTAGCATCCATAATGGTTTTGCTATTATTGCTGATTTGATATTGGTTAGAGAAATTTTTAATCAAATCAAGAATCCAGCTTTAATTGATTAGCTTGTGATCATCAATGACTTTGATTTTACGACAAGTTACCTGATTAGCTTCCTTATCTTCTCAAATAAAGTATAGACAACGGAAGGCGCACGTGTAGACGTTGTTTGTGTCTTATGAATGACAATTCTGACATACTGATTTAAATTCAGTGAAAGCCAAAACTTAAAATCTTTCTCAAAGAATACATTGAGATTTTCAGTAATTCAGTGTGTTTTAAAAGTCTAATATTTCTATATTGTCATTTACGAATCTTTATGCTGCACTTGGTTAAGTAATTTGACTCTACAATAATAAGGATCCCATTTTTTGTTTAAGTCACATTATATTTTCTCCAAAGACCAAAATGTTATGATCTTTAACCCTTTCATGTACCACACACCTTTGACCATCCCCACACATACTGTAGTGTTTGAATATTGTCATCTATGATGGAACTCCCAGTACGAAAGTCTCTTTACAGTTTTTTGGCATACTTAACCCCATTGTTTGCCGTGTAACTTGTTTGCCCTCCCCCCAATGAAGGACTGAGTACCAGTTCTTATCTCTTGCTTTCTTTCTCTTTCTTCCTTGCCTTCCCCTCCCCTTGGCTGCTTATAGGCAACAACTCACAAAGTCGAGGTAAAAATGAAGTCCATCAAATTCCTGTTTTGTACTATCGTAGAAGTGTATAGTGCTGACTTGTTTTTTATAAATTTAAACAAAAAACAAAAAACTCTTTCAGCTGTAGTATGTGTACACCCATATTGTGTAGAACAAGAATTTTTTTTTAATATTGTTTATGCTGCAGGCAAAAATATCTTCGTGGTAGCAAAGCATTGAAATTCTAGATGAGTAAATTTAGAAACTCCAACTTAAATCTGTGTTTTCAGGATTTTTTTATTTTTTTTAAAATTTTTATTTGAATTCTTTTTAACTTTGTTATTACGAGTATAATTGCTACATATCATTAAAAGTTAGACCTTTTTCCACAAAGGAGAACATGTAGAATAAACCTAAGACAGGCTTGTAGATCAGTTAGAATGTGTCAATTTGTTTCTAACTTTTCCATACCATTCTTTGTCGTAGCATGATGAATATCTCAGAGCACAAATTTTAATGTATGAATTTTTTTTTTAGCCTCTTTATCAAAAAGTTAAAAAATAAAAAAGGACAAGAAAAAAAGAAAGAAAAAAAAAAAAATCCCCTATAAATAAAACCAACAAAAAACATTTTGTCTGAAGAAGAGGGACCAACATTTTTATTAGATTGATTTTCTTCCTCACAAAGAGTTTTCTCAGTTTCGGAAGGTCCAATCATTTAGAACTTTTTTTAAAATCAACCTCTCTCTATATTTTAATTTTTTTTCTCTTCAATGACTTTCGATGTCGTGTTCTGTCATGTCTCTATCTGTTGTTGTTGCTTAATTAGAGAACTGATTGTACATTTTACTTCCCCTTGTCAATACTTATTCGTCAAAAGTCAAAAGTTTAAATTTTAAAAAGTTTGTGCCTCTTCAATATACATTTTTACTTGGAAAAAACAACATTAATTCTGAAAGGTACAAATGAAAGCTGTCAATAATGAGGTATAGATGCTAAGAAGGAAGATTGCTTCATTACATTTATTTCATGGCCATGTCACATTAATCTGCAGTAAGTTATTTATTATACTGTTTCTCATATTTTAATTGTGTATTTTGCAGTTTTGAGTCATATAACAAAAATCGAATTGTCGCCAATCCAAAGTTAGTTAAAATACTGAACATTTGTACTGGGATAAAATGTTAGATGAAAGCATATCAAGTTCCCATTAAAATTGTTTTATATTTTGTGACATGCGTTTATTCTTGTTAATATTTTTGCAATGTTTGAATTCGAATGGCAAAATCCCTGTATTAATTGACAAAAGTGCAACAAAAAAGTTTTGATTCTCAATAGAGCATGTAACTTTTCAAAAGCATCTTTTTTTCATTGGAATGCTTCTATATAATTCTTTGATTTGTGTGTAGGCTTCACTAAAGTCTCTTATCTTCTTACTGTTTTAGTCATCAGTTAACATACGCATTCTGGTATTAAAGAAAGACAAGCAGTACAAATATTGTCCTACACTTTGTTAGATAGCACAGCTCATTTGGAGCAGAGATTTTTTTTTTATGTCCTTTTTAGAGACCTACTAAGGTGCACACGATACCAACATTGCACTTTTTACTGTAAATGAGAATACTTTCTTTTGATGTTTATTTTGTTTTTTTTTTTTTAAAGTCAAAATGCTTGACTACTCTCGTAGTAATTGTGTATAAAGACAAAAAATGAACACCGGATCAAAACAACAGCTCTGCTCTGAATATGTAGATTTTTGTAGCATTTGAAGTTCATTAAAATATAGACAAGTCTAGTCCCTTCACAGCATTTTTTTTTTGTTTCATGAGAATCATTAGTTGTGTATTGAAAATTTTCTTGTGCTTGTCCATTCATTCACTTCTTGATTACTGCTCTGTATGGAGTGTAGTCTTTTTTTGTTTGTTTGCAGTTAGCATTCTTGTTTAGTCAATTGCAATCTTGTTTTGCAAATTGCAATGCATCTTTCTTCTTACACTGTGCACAAATACCTAAAAAGTAATGCTTGAAATTCAGCCTTGTACATAGATACCTGTTATAAATACTGCAGGTTTATGCCATCTTGTAAGCTTTTATTGCTACCATTTTGTTGCAGTCTGTAGAATCTTATAGATTTAACGTTCACTCGCGGCTCTTTTCGGTAAAAAATACGGTAAATAGTGTACCACTATAGCGGCAATTATGCTTCCGCCGCCGGCGATCTGTCCATCCGGGAATCCCATAGCTTTGTTAACTAATGCTAGGCAAAGAGTTTGTTTCCAAGAATCCAGTTTTAAGGCGACAAAATAAAAAAAAAAATGATTTAGACATAAAACCATCTTAACTGACAAACGACAATACCATCACAGTTCTTACTCTAGCAAAATCAGATAAACAATTTAATATTTTGTAGGGCTAGGCAAATTTCGTATTTTGTAGGGCTAGGCACAATCGCTGCTACTCTTTCACACAGACATACACACACACACTCACACGCATCCTCGTTGGGCGGCGCATTATTGCATTTGCTCAAAGATGTTACATACCGCACAAGATCTTTTGTCCACTCTTGTTGGTTATTGTATATTAAAATATCAAGAAAAATTGGCTACTTAAAAAAGAAAAAATTATTACTAGGCTAAATTACTTTAATTCTCTTCACAGCTTTCACCTCTCTATATAATAAATCTTGCTTATATATCGTCGTCGGGATTCGGGAACACAGATCTGAGCTTAATCTAGATCTGGTATTTTAAACGGATGATTGCTGTTGCCTTTAGCTAACGTGTTGCAACTCTAGCCAAACTGATGACACCGTTATCGATTAGAATTATTGTTCAAAAAATTCTTTTGATGATGATCATTTTAATTACCCATATGGATATCTAATTTTCGATCATTTTCGTACATTTACGATCTTTTCGGCGACGCCCGATTTGCGGTATTCCCCGTTACATTGTCGATGTACATCCAAACAAACCTATCTGACGTTCCGAAGTGACACTACATCTAATGAAGGTGAATCTAGATCTAGATTGTAGCTTTATATTATAAATCTAGTTGACATACGATGGTATAGATCTAGATCTAATTCTGATAAAAATCGAGAACTAGTGTAGTTGATCTTGAGGGGCGAACTGGCTCAAGTGCCAGACCGTCTGGTTCTCAGTGCTTAGTTTGAGGCCGACGTTGGGCAAATTAAATGTCGGATTTGTAGGCCTACCCTACTGGTTACTTCAGTCAATGACAATGGTATTACTTCCAATTGCTTTGGGCATGCTAGAAAGTTTACATTCTTTATTCAACCATCGTAAAATATTATGCAAAGCCTGGATATTGCAGGCGTGGTGTTTCTGACACTAGTGATGAAAATCAACAAAATTATAAAAAAAAAAAAAAAGATCAAAACAAAAACACACACATACTCCCAAAAAAGGAAGAAAAAAAAAATGCTTTTTTAAAGTTATGATTAAGTACAAGTGTTAAAGTCAATATTGATATCTGAACTAAATAAGCTTGGCCACCAATTAGGTTTGCAGTGATTAACCGCGCTAAAAATCTGTATTTGCTTTCTCAAAAGTTGGCAGCTATGCATAAAATTTATCTATGAAAATTCTAGCATTCTGTTAAACAGAACAGCATTTTTTTTTTGTTTCATGAGAATCATTAGTTGTGTATTGAAAATTTTCTTCTGCTTGTCCATTCATTCACTTCTTGATTACTGCTCTGTATAGAGTGTAGTCTTTTTTTGTTTGTTTGCAGTTAGCAATTTTGTTTGGGCAATTGCAATCTTGTTTTGCCAATTGCAATGCATCCCTCTTCTTACACTGTGCACAAATAACTAAAAAGTAATGCTTGAAATTCAGCCTTGTACATAGATATCTGTTATAAATAATGCAGGTTTATGTCATCTTGTAATCTTTTATTGCTACCATTTGGTTGCAGTCTGTAGAATCTTGGTGCCTTTACCTGGCCATCGCAAGTGCACATGAATAAGATTGCTTAATTTTCTCTTTATTTGAGTATAAAAATGTGAAATACCGAATATGTTCAACTTAACTGAAGTAAAAGTTTATGCTTAAATTCATGCACTATTCATACTTGAATAGTTCTTTTTATTTCAACACAAAAGTGTCTTTTCCATGAGTGTCTTAATTCTTCTGCAATTATGTCTTGATATTTACTTTTTAATATTTCTCATTGCCAGTTAATTTTTTCTCTCATTCTCTGTAACCTCTTTTCTCTGGAAAAAGCTCTGACTTTTTACTTTCACTTTTTTAAAAACTTTATATCATGGATCACGGATGTTACATTTTTCATTTTACCATTATTGCTGGAGGCTTTTATCTCCTCTTTGTTTTAAATTTTTATCTCTTTGAATTGGAAAGTCATGAAAAAAAAAAAGAATGCTCACATAGATATATATATATGCACACATATGATTGAGAGGGATATTTCACATGTTTTATTCTTTGCCCCTTTTTCCCAATCGTCCACAGAGAACCCAAACCCGGCCAAATGGGAGGATGTGACCGACACTAAACCAATGACGCTTGTGGACGACTGTGTTTCGTTCACCACCAGCATCTCAGCCAGGTCAGTCCGGGGCGTGAACATTTATGTAGTAGGGTTGATTACTCAAGACTCATGTTTAACACTGAAACTATCTATTTCATCAAGGACAGTTTTGGACATCTCTTTGAAAAGTTCAGAGATGACTCAGCCGTCTATTTCCTAGCATCGAGTGGAGTAACCAGAAATGTCGTCTACAAAGAAATCCTGTAAATATCCTAGCGTGAGTTATCAAGACTACTGCTATACCTTTTTAAGTGGTGCACCCATTTGTATCACATTTTTTTTGTTTAGCCTTTTTGGCTTTGAACTTCTATCTTTAGAACTATGTTTTACCATTTTAGTTGCGCACAGTGTCCCGAAACCAAGGCGTCCAAAAATAGAAGGCCAAGTCACCGAATTGAAAGAAGTGAAAAGATTTTGGTACACCAAGGATACAAGTGATTTTATTTCATTTAATTTTAAGCATAGATAGGACAGAGTGATACTTAGAGAGTATTTTTCAGCCCACACGATCAGCCTACACTGCAAATATGTAAACTGTTCTATCTATGTGCGCACTAATTTGAGTTATTTTGGAAATTCATAAAAGATCAGTTATTTGATACCTATAATAATTGTTGCTAAATAATAAATGCGCAGCGCAATTCGAAGATGTTCATTAATAATAATTATGGCTCACTTTGATTCTTGCTTCAAGTTTTTGTATATTTCGGTGACTTTGCCTTCTATTTTGGACGCCTTGGCTAAGCCATTAAATCCTAATTTTATGACGGAAGATATTTCTGTCAACAACAAATGTAACACTTTTAACCTGACATGAAACCGCTAACTGACCACACCTCTGTTTACCCTGCTCCAGGTTCTGGCTGATCGACTGCCAGAACGTGTCCGAGGCGGCCCAGATGGCGCAGGTCCTCTACCAGGAGGCGGTCACGGTGCCCTACATGGCCAAGTTTGTCGTGTTCGCCAAGCGCGACGCCCCCGAGGAGGGCAAGCTGCGCATCTTCTGCATGACGGACGACAAGGACGACAAGACCCTGGAGAAGCAGGAGAAGTTCTACGAGGTGGCGCGCTCCAGGGACATAGAGGTTTGTTGGCTTATCTTTTGTTTCATGAATCACTTATTATGTACCAAAGACGACAAGTTCTACGAGGTGGCGCGCTCCAGGGACATAGAGGTCTGTTTGCTGGGGATGGAGCTGTTTGCTAGTCTTTTATTTCATGAATCACTTATTATGTACATGTTGTCATGGTGCGACAATTATGGAGTAAGTGAGACTAATGCCAAAATGCAAGTGATATATCATTGTAAAGGTGAAAATGAGATCTATCTAACTCAACTTTCAGATTAAAAAAATGCGCAAGTAGGTTTTTGGTTTCTGCTCTATCTTATTAGAAACTTGTGTCCAATATGAAGCAAAAATAAGGAAATAAATAGATTTTATTGCTTATCTCGAGAGAAGCAAAAAATATGCCGAAATTGCTTATTCTTTATTCTTCTACTGTTCCACACGACTTGGATCACCATTGCTTATTCCTTATGCTGTTTCTGTACCTCAAGACTTTGATGAACATTGCTTATTCCTTCTGTACCTCAAGACTTTGTTGAACATTGCTTATTCCTTCTTTAGCTCAAGACTTTGTTGAACATTGCTTATTCCTTCTTTACCTCAAGACTTTGCTCAACATTGCTAATTCCTTCTTTAGCTCAAGACTTTGCTCAACATTGCTAATTCCTTCTTTAGCTCAAGACTTTGTTGAACATTGCTTATTCCTTCTTTAGCTCAAGACTTTGCTCAACATTGCTAATTCCTTCTTTAGCTCAAGACTTTGTTGAACATTGCTTATTCCTTCTGTACCTCAAGACTTTGTTGAACATTGCTTATTCCACACACTTGTACCCTGTGACAGGTGCTGGAAGGCCGGCCCCAGTTTGTCGAGATGGCGGGCAACCTGATTCCAGTGACCAAGTCTGGGGATCAACTCCACGTCAACTTCAGACCCTTCCGGGAGAACCGTCTGCCCTGCACCGTGAAGATCAGGGATCAGGTAACACAAAACTGACTGTGTGGTGTCCTTATCCCGAGCTTTTCTCCATTGCTTGTCTTCTTGCTCAGCGTCTAATGTCACCTCTATCTCGGTCCCAAGATTAACGTCTGTTAATTTTCTGTGCTGCCGAATAAAGACAATATGAGCTGTCTCAGCCAGTCACTTTATACTTACACCGACCCAACGAGTAGGGGAAAAAATGAGACTAAATACATTTTGGACCTCTTGGGAAAACAACGCTCTACCAATTAAGATAGATTGCCCTACTTTTCTGAAACAGAAACTAGAAGTTGTGAATGACTTAACGCGGGAGCTTGGTTAACATTTGGGGCTCATGAATCTGGGATGGATTAAATAGGCTCTTTCAATAAATGGAACGGAATCGTTTCTTAATGATGATATTTGAAACAAGTGAGTCCCACTCCTAGACCAATCCGCTTTATATTAGGTTAAAGTCACCTACTGCTAAATATCTATTCATATCATTGTTCTCTTTTTTGCCTACAAACTTATAATGGGATAAATCAATGAAATTTGGATAACAAAAATGTAATGTCTTTTCTCACCCTCATGGGTATTTTCATTTTCTATATTAAATCTTTAACTTCACACCTGACTCTGCAGCTCTGATTGAACTTTTGTGTAAATTTGTAACTTCTTTTTGAGAGAACTTGAAGCAGTGATTGAATGATATGTTATAATGTTTTCATCTCAATCTTGTCCAGGACCAAGAGCCCAGTGCAAGAGTCGCCTTCATGAAGGAGCCCAAGGTTGCCCGTGGAGAAGCTCCTCAGACTCCAATCTGCAACCTCAACATTCGTCTTCCTGATATGGTACACACACACTGCAGTCTAAGGCTATTTTCTCAGTGCTTTTTTTTTTTGATGATACATTGTAAATTTCTCTCCATGGAAATGAGAAAAAAAGGTCCTACAATGCTTCATAGAACCCATTCAAATGTATGGGTGCGAAGCTTGGAGGGTATCCAAAGAAGCACAGAAGAAACTTGAGGTTGTAGAGATGTGACTTCGTAGGTGAATGCTTCGTATAACTTGGACAGCAAAGAAGTCTAACAAAACTGTCTTAAAGGAAGTAGACTCAGGCAGATCTCTCATTAATAAAATACAAAAACTTCAGTCGTCATGTATAAAGCATGCCTTGAGAATAGAAAAACTCAAAACACCTCGTCATGACAGGGGAGAGGAGCAGAGGAAGTCAGAGAGAAGCTACTAGACAGTCTAGTTTTGTGGTCAAATGCGACGGACGTGATGGAAGCACTGAACAAGGGATTGAACGTTGTGGAAGGACATGATCGCCAACGCAATGAAGCACTACACTTGATGATGATGATGATGATGATGATTGTATAGCTGGAGTAGTTGTTAGGAATTGTTGATCTTTGTTTCGTTACAAGAAGTGGACCTGTGTTTTATGAAGTTTTTACCTAGGCGATAACCACTTAAAATTAAGGTAATTTTTTTGAAAACTCTTTGACTTTCACTATTTTCCTTGTCTAAGTTTTGGCCTTATTATTCATAGCCTATATTCTAATCTGTGTAACCTCACAAAAATGTTTTTTTTTTTTTTGTGCAAACCGTTATAGTTCTTAGTTCATTCCTTCTGATGCATAATTCATTTTAATTCAACTTGCTATGTTTATTTTTTCCCAACCTAGTCTGACTCTATGGAGATGGACGCAGACAAGGCTGCTGATATCCGCAATCGCCATGACTTCCTGCGTGGCAAAGGCCTTGGTGAGTATATTTTTTTGTTGAAACCCCCCTTACTTTCATTAAGTGATTTGTCTATGCCCTTGAAATTAGGGAATAAATTTGAAAATATAATATATTATATATTTATAAAGTTTTGATGTAAGTCGGAATAGGAATATGTCAGCCAGTTTGAGATTGAGATAATTGTTGAAATAGGCAGATTAAGTTTACAAATCCAACACAATAAGAGTTTCTCCGCATCAGGAACCAGAGCTAAAATTGTCAAGACTTAAGTCCTGGGGGCTACCCGCAATATAGCCTGTATTGTGCTGATGTTGGATGGTTGGGTTGGTTCGGCATCAGGAACCAGAGGTAAAATTGCCAGTTTGGAGGTCTATCGGTTGGCTGCCAAGCAAAAACCAGCAACCAAACAATGATATCTCTCTCTCTGTTGACCCGTCCGCAGTGATCCAAGACAGCGTGAACCGCGCGGAGCTGAAGCTGACGGACATCGCTGACCTGGTGCAGGGAGACTGGGTCGTGCTGGCCCAGCAGCTCAAGATCTCCATCTCGGACATCAACCACATCAAGAACGACTACAAGACGGTCGGAGACCAGGCACTGGCCATGCTGCACTTCTGGGTGGAGAAGAACGGAGACAGAGCTACTGGTTGGTGGATGCAGTCTTTATTTCTCTCTCACTATGTCTCTTTGTCTCTGTACCTCTCCGCATATCACTCTTGGGGGGCGCAGTGGTCCAGGGGTAGAACATCGGCTTCTAGCGCAAAAGGTTCCGAGTTCGAATCCTGGCTGTTGCGTTCCCTACTGGTTGGGTCGGTGTCAGTATAATGTGACCGGCTGAGACAGGAGTCATGGTATCCCCTCCCTGTCTCGTGTGTGGCAGCACATAAAATTGTCAGACATCCGTCTTGGGGCCCGTCCACAATATAGCCTATATAGTGCTGCTGTTGGACGTTAAACCAACCCAACAACAACAACAAGAACCCGTCTATCACTCTATCTCTTGCTCTTTTTCTTGATTGTTGTTTATAATTGTACACAATGCAAGCGTTGCATGACTCCCATCAAACCGGCTAAATGGAGAAAAAAAACTCATACTTTTTGCATATAGGAAAATAATATTCTTATTGTACATAATGAAAACTATTTACAATTTTAACTTTTCACTCTGTCACAGGGAACGAGCTAGAAAGTGCCTTGCGCCGAATCAACCGCGACGATGTGGTGCGGAAGAGCATGCAGAACGTTGGCCGAGTGGACGACCCGGTGGAGGCGGCAGCAGCTAAGGTGGCCATGGACCAGTCTGGTGGGTTCAAATCTTTCTCTCTCTGTCTCTCTCTCTGTCTGTTTCTCTCTGTCTGTCTGTCTGTCTGTCTCTCTCTGTCTCTCTCTCTCTCTTCTCTCTCTCTGTCTCTCTCTCTCTCTCTCTCTCTCTCTCTCTCTCTGTCTGTTTCTCTTTCTCTCTCTCTCTCTCTCTCTCTCTCTCTCTCTTTCTCTCTCTCTCTCT
>RQTK01000729.1:123137-136010 GCA_003991915.1 Elysia chlorotica
GATGATGATAATAATAATAATAATAATAATAATAATAATAATAATAATAATAATAATAATAATAATAATAATAATGATAATAGTGATAATAGTTATTATTAATATAATAATAAAATAACAGTATTGATAATTTGGAAATATAAGAATAAGTTAAATTTATAGATTGCTTTCCATTTACAAAATGAATCTCAAAGCTCTTTATATCAGATTTCAATTTTTTTAAAATAAGTTACCAATTCTATCATATCTTTTTTTGCATCATTTTTTTTCTCTAACCTTTCCTCTAGTATTGACAATCAATTGTAATCTGTGTTTGTTAGGTTTCGACACTTTCAAGGAGGAAGTGGGTGTGTCCAGTAAGGACTCGATGAAGCGCGGCATGTCTTTGGATGTCCAGTTTGATGAACAGGACATGGTCAAGGTTAGTTTTATGGCTGTTAAATTTGATTTGTACAAATATTTATTCCGCCCTTTTATAAAGTCCTGGGCCCATTCGTATATGATGTGAAACAACTAAGCCTAGTAGTTGACATAGAGTTGTAAAAGGTTTTGGTGTGACTGTAAAAAAAATGTTTTTTTCAAAGTTGCCTATTATTATGTACAGTGTTTTGGGTTATCAATTATTTATCATGGTATGAATATAAAGTTACAGAGATTAGATTATTGCAGACATAAGATAATGACCAAAAGATTTGGTTTTTTGCTAATGCTTTCTTTTTTGCTCTCTCTGTCTGCGCCCTCTATTTATTTATTTATTATTTATGATTTTTTTTTTCTAATTTTGGGAGTTGGGATTTACTATTGTGCTGCTTCTGTGTATTATTTATCTTTGAAAAAATTATGTAGAATGTGTCAAGTGAGTGAATTGTTCTAGCTTCCGCCTACAGTTGTTTTTATTTCCCCAGAATTATTTTTGCTGTGTGAGAGGGTCCTCATTCGCTTTGTGGGGGGAATTTGCCGTGTTGTCAGTAGTGTGGGGGGATTTTGCCGTGTTGTCAGTAGTTTGCACATTTCATTTAGCTGAACTTCACAGTCACGATGGGGCCGTATGTTCCACAAGGGACCAAGAGGCTTAAACTGAACTAACTAAAAATAACACTGGATGGATGAAGATCTCATTTGGTGTTTTTTTTTTTCATTCTGTAAAAGAATAATTATAGTCAACACTAAAGAAACATGAAATTTATGAGCACAAAAAAAAAAAAAATTATTAATCAGAGTTTTCAAAAAAGCAAATTAAGGAATCTTTGTGGTTTCAAGATGTACAAGTGTTGGTTCTTTGTTAGAATTGTACGATCCGTTCACCCGCTTTTCTGATGCTGAGTAGAAAAGTGAAGCATCACTGTCACCGTGTGGCTTATCAGTCGTGTTTTGTTCAATCAATTGTTGTTCTTGTAGAATCAGGAAGATTTGACAAATCACTACTATGGCTGATGTTTCCGTAGTTGGAGATGAACTTGATGAATTTTAGGTTTATTTTTACTATTTTTTCCATTATTGCCGACAACAAAACTAGAGCAGTCTGTTACAATTTCAAGATTGGAGATTTGACAAATCACCACAATGGCTGATATCTCTCTGTAGTAGGAAATGAAGTTAAGGGATTTTAGGTTTATTTTTACTATTTTTTCCATTATATTGCTCACAACAAAACTAGAGCAGTCTGTTGCAATTACAAGTTCGTATTATGACCCTGCTGATCATGTGATGACATGGTCTGATGCAATTAATGTGATTTATTGATGTTGTGCTGTGTAGGTTGTTGTGTTAATATTCCATTTGACTTGTACACGGCTTGCTTACGTGTGAAACAGTTTTAAACTTTTTGCCTCAAATACCCGTAAATGTAATACATTGATTCAAAGGACAGTCTTATGTCAAGGCGGGAGGTCGTATGTTGTGATGATAGAGTCCTAGTGGGAACTATTGAAAACACCAAACAAAAGGATGGTTTCTAGCACATTGTAGAGCCATAACTGTAAAATTATTGCAGGTGTATTCCCAAAGATATGAAACATAAACAATGGGATGGTTTCTAGCACATTGTAGAGTCATAACTGTAAAATTATTGCAGGTTTATTCCCAAAGCTATGAAACATAAACAAAAGGATGGGGAAAGTGCAGTTGAGTTGAAAAGCTCTGGATTATTTGGCTAAATCTAGAAAGTGGAGTAGGAACACTCTTTAAGGTGAAACCATTTTTTGAAGATTAACAAATATAAAGGCAAATCTTTTGAAGTTTTTACTAGGGTTTCCTGGTTGTTTTTTTTTAATCACTCTCATTTAATGCTGAGATAGATGTCAGTCCGTTGGGAAGGATAATATGGTTTGACCATTCAAGACATGTCTGAATTTTATCATTGTATGTTAACTTACCCTTAAAATTTTTGTTAAAAGGTCAAGATATGCATGATCCAACATACCTCTCAATGCCTTCTCCTCCCTCCTCCTCTGTACCCCCATCGCTCTCCTCCAGATGAACTTGATGAATTTTAGGTTTATTTTTACTATTTTTTCCATTATTGCCGACAACAAAACTAGAGCAGTCTGTTACAATTTCAAGATTGGAGATTTGACAAATCACCACAATGCCTCTGTAGTAGGAGATGAAGTTGAGGGATTTTAGGTCTATTTTTACTTTGTCCATTATTGCTCACAACAAAACTAGAGCAGTCTGTTACAATTACAAGATTGGATTATGACCCTGCTGATGACATGGTCTGATGCAATTAATGTGAATTATTGATGTTGTGCTGTGTAGGTTGTTGTGTTAATATTCCATTTGACTTGTACACGGCTTGCTTACTTGTGAAACAGTTTAAAATTTTTGGCCTCAAATATGCGTCTAAATGTAATACATTGATTCTAAGGGCAGCCTTATGTCAAGGCGGGAAGTCATATGTTTTGATGATAGAGTCCTAGTGAGATCTATTGAAAACACCAAACAAAAGGATGGTTTTGAGCACATCGTAGAGTCATACCTGTAAAATTATTGCAGGTGTATTCCCAAAGCTATGAAGCATAAACAAAAGGATGGGGAAAATGCAGTTGAGTTGAAAAGCTCTAGATTATTTGGCTAAATCTAGAAAGTGGAGTAGGAACCCTCTTTAAGGTGAAACCAACATTTTTTGAAGCTTAACAAAATTAATATGAAGGCAAATCTTTTGAAGTTTTTCCTAGGATTTTCTGGTTGTTTTTTTTAATCACTATTATTTAATGCTGAGATAGATATCAGTCCGTTGGGAAGGATTTTATGGTTTGACCATTCAAGACATGTCTGAATTTTATCATTGTATGTTATTAACTTACCCTTAAAATTTTTGTTAAAAGGTCAAGATATGCATAATCCAACATACCTCTCAATGCCTTCTCCTCCCTCCTCCTCTGTACCCCCATCGCTCTCCTCCCCTTCCCCCTCCCCCTCCCCCTGGTCTCTCACTGGAACCTCTCCCTCCCCCTGTCCTGCCCCTGCAACCTCCTTGCTCACCTCACTTACTCACACCCTCGAAACCTCGAACTACCACTCAGAACTTAGACGACATCCAGGTAGGCGGGACACCCCAGTCTGGGAAACATGCCGTGTGTTCAGTCTGTACCTCTTTGTCTGCCGTAGTTCAAAGCCAAGGTTTTCTCCTCCTCCTCCTCCTCCCAATTTTGTTTGAAGTCACCAACCTTCCTGTGAGATACAGCTGCCAAGATCTTTCTAATTAAATTTTAGAATAAAAAGTGCTAAAGGTACACCACTGTTAAAATGGTAGATACAATTTCTTTAGGGCTAGAATTTTGAGGTAGTGCTCTGCAGTGGTCAGAAGGAGGCTATGGAAGGATGAAAGGATGTAACTTACAGATCTGACTGCAAATTTTTGATGAGTCTCAATTTTCACAGTTAGATAACAAATGATTTAAAAAGAAGAAAACATTTTATACACAACAAATGCGTAAACAAATCTAATGCTGTGGTTATTTTATAAAACCTCGAGACTTGGCAGCTATATCAGTAGTCATGTTTAGTGGTCTGTAGTGTGGTGTGTTTGCTATTGTTGGCATAGCTCCTTCACTGGTCAGGTAGCTTTGTAGTTTTTCTCTCTTTTTTTCTTAAGTTTTTAAGGGATTTTTTATGTTTGGAATAAAAAAAATTAACAAAAATCCTTATTTATTTATTTATTTTTATTTTTTGATTGAGTGCATCTTCTCCTTCGTTTATTTTGATGATTTGCATTGCTCTCTCAATAGTATTTTTTTTTTAATAGAGGGTATAGCCTCAATTGGAATAATTTATAGGACCAAAATGAATGTATGAGAAAATATCTCGACACAACAGGGTGTGTGGATATTAAGATTTCCTCTATGGGTATTCTGAATTCATTATGCTAAAAAAAAAGAAAATTAATGTGTCAAGCATCATCCTCCACTCGTCTCAATCGGGCCTGCGGTATTTAGATTAGTAGCATGTTTGGTTTATTGTTTGCATCTAAAATTCATCATGGGAAGGCCAAGTGTTCAGTACCATTGTAGTCTTTGAACTGATGCATTATGACATAAATGTTATCATATGTCAACCTCCCATCTTCAACGGGCAGTTTACTCCGTGTAGGAAATATCATCTTTACTATTGTTTTTTACTTGCATAATTATTGAATTCTTCCTGTGATAAAAAAAAAAAATTCGTTTATAGTAGGAAGACTTGAACATAGAATCGTTTCTTCCAGGAAAGAATAGAAAATATACTGAGGGTATATGAAATTAGTTATAATTTTTTTATATATAGCATCAAGAACCAAACAACGGAATTGAGAGTAACAGATAATTGATGAAATGTAAAAATGTAGGAATTTAAAATCAGCATGAAAATGGACATTAATCGCTTTTTTAGGTAAAAGTACCTTTCATCATTCTGTACCTACAAAAGTTTTAATTAAAAGAAATAATCCAGCAACAAACAAAAAAGTGTATACATTTCTGACAGTCCATGAACAGATATTTGTCAAAAAACTAAACCAGTGGTTTGTGCGTATCTCTGTGTCTGATTTAGTAAGTTTGGTAATTCTAAACAGTCATTTCTGACTCTTGATGCTAAAACAGTGTTAACACTTATGATGATATGGTACGGTTCAGGCTGGTAATTGGAAGGACAACCTCTTGGATGGACACTTGACAGGCTAAAGAAACGTAGATCTGTTGGCCTACTCTACTACTTCTTTTTAACCTTTAAACATTGGAAAACAAAGTTCGAAATTCTCTTAGGCAGCACATATATATATCCATCCATTTCAGGCGGTCACTGGTGCAATATGAATGTGTATAATTATATGTCTTCTTGTGAATGTGATTGTCGGTCTCAGGATTACCTATGGTGTTTGGTCATTCAGTTACTTATTGTCATCTCTTCTTGTTATTGCTGCCTCTCTGTGGCAGCAGCTTTTGTTTCAGACACAATGAATGACACTTTCTATAACAAACTCAACTCTATTTGTATAGTTAAGAGAATTTCTGTCTATTAAAATTTTTGCTAATTCCTGCCATAAGTCTTCCTTGCCAAATTCTCTTTTTCTTGACACTTTATATAACAAAGTCAACTCTATTTGTATAGTTAAGAGAATTTCTGTCTATTAAAATTTTTGCTAATTCCTCCCATAAGTCTTCCTTGCGTAGACAAAATTTATATATAAAAAAAACACCAACATATCTTACTCTGTGTAATACTCGAGTTACTCTTACTGTAATATGCATTTCACCCTCCTATACCTGAAAGAGAATAATAAAAAAGATTGACATTTATATAATGGAAGAGTGATATTTAGAGCGGAAACGATTATTTTAAGTTAGGAGTTAAAATTGGATCAGATGCTCTTCTCAAAGCACAGTAAAAAAAAATTCTACGCTATTTTTACACAGTATTTGTTGATGACAGAACTAATATTTTGAACTGCTCTTTCTGTTCTGCCCTGTTGTCATTTCTATTTCTGGCACAGCAATGTTACAATGTATTTCATGTAACAAAACGTCAAATGGTTACAACTATCAGTATGTTCTTGTATCTACGTGGAAATGTTCCACGTTAAATTCAGGTGCTTCTCGTGTTACGTTACTTAAGCTTTATCTATGTTTATTTATTTATTTATTTATTTATTTTGTTAACATAACTAGGATCTTTGGGATGAGATTTGTGTTCTCTGTCCTTATTTGTCTTGTCTGAATTATTTATAGTGTTTCGTATGGAAAAAAAACCCTACTGATTAACGTAAAAAATGATGTGTGATGGGCACTGATCATAGCACAAGATTTATTGTAGCTAGAGATCTTTGTTTAACTGGTTTTATAGTCATAGCATTTTTTACATTAGATTCATTGCTTATGTTTATTTTTAGTCAGTCCTTGTTCTAGGTTTGTGCTTTAAAATTTCATTATTTGGGATAGTGGACTTTGTTTCTAAATTTAATTTTATTTAATTTTTTTTTCTTTTTCTTTTTTGGTGTGTGTGTGTTTTTTTTTGTTGTAGTTTTGCTGTCTACTCTAGTTTGATGGCAGATTCAAATGAATACAGATGTTTGTTGGTTTTCTTTCTATTCAATTTGTTTTTTTTTTTTTTTTTTTTGCTATAACTAGTGAGATTTCAGTAATGGGCATTTTGATGACCAATAACCAAATTTTTTAGAGCATAGACAAAGTTTTAACAGCAGTGGAGTCGATGGCATGGAAAATAAAGCTGTGTTTTTGTGTTTAAATATGTTCATTGCAGTCTAAATACTCTTGGAGATTTTTTATTGGGCTATGTTTTATTTTATTTTATATAGAAACATTATTTTAATTTCCAAGCAACGTTAATCATAGACAGCAAAAAAAGTTACTTAAAAAAAACATATAAACAATGTATCAACATCGCTTAAAACGCGGCTTCAGCTACTCTTTTATAATACCCCACCCTTTCTCATTCTCTCTTTTACTCTTTCTCTCTTGTTCTATATGTTACTCTCTCTCTCTCTCTCTCTCTCTCTCTCTCTCTCTCTCTCTCTCTCTCTCTCTCTCTCTCTCTTTCTGAAGTACCTGGATTTCAAAAGAAAACAACTTGCTTACATCTATCTGTCTTTCATTGAATTGGAAGTGAGAGGGAGAAGGGGGAGGAGAGGGACAAATTAATGTTACATTATTATTAGCTTTTGGATGCAACTGTTACTGTTTGTGCTTGCTCCTTCCAAGTTTTAACTTTGATCCGCTCGTACCTTCCCTCAGGAGTCTGAGTCTGCCACAGAGGATAGCCCTTCACAGGAGAGAGGGAGAGACATCACGGATGGAAGACAGGCACCGTTTGCTCCTCCTGAAGGTGAGTGATAGAGTGTAGAAATATAATCCTTCAATGTGTTTATGAAGCCTGCCTTTATCTCCTCTGAGAGATAGGCCTAGATGCTTACAAAACTATTGCTTAAGTCCTGTAGGTGCTCTGGTAGTGGGACCTCTATATGCCTTTGTCTCTGTCTCTGTCTGTGTCTTTCTGTCTGTCTCTGTCTCTCTGTCTCTCTCTCTCTCTCTCTCTCTCTTCTCTCTCTGCCTCTTCTCTCTCTCTCTCTCTCTCTCTCTCTCTCTCTCTCTCTCTCTCTCTCTCTCTCTCTCTCTCTCTCTCTCTCTCTCTCTCTCTCTCTCTCTCTCTCTCTCTCTCTCTCTCGTGCTTACTCATAAATGGTGTGTTTCACTTTCAGTAGTTTAATTTAACACCTAAGTTAAGTAATCTCTTAGTTTGCTCCTATTTGCTTTCCTCTCTTCATTTATCTCTGTAGATGCCTATGGGTGAGGGGAAAGCTGATGCTTACTCTATAATAAAACACTCTAGAAATATCTACCACCGTGTCAGCGGAAAACAAACATGTCACAGTTTTAAATTCTTCCAACAAAATTTGCCAGGATATGGTCTGCCTGCTTTAAGTTCATATCTAGGTCTGTCAAGTAGATACACAATTTAACATCTGTTAGATTTGGTTGGAAAAGTGTTTTTCTTGTACGTTTATGCCATCATTATGGTAAAATGTGGGCATTCTTACCTTACGTCCTTTGTCTCTCTGCTTTATCGCTGATTTCTTTCTCTAACATTTGTCATGAACTTTTGTCAAATTTCTATGTACAGGGTAGTTCCCTTCTTTTGGGTCTTAGTTGATTTTTTAAGGTTTATGGAGGCCCAAAAATCTGCTGTCGCATCAATGAGGAGGAGGAGAGAGAATTTAAATAAAAAGTTGTGGTGTAATCGATGGACTGTGTTGTCTGCTGTTTACAAAGTTTTAAAATGTATTCATAGTTTAAAGAATGCCATTTTTTAACAAAATTATTTTTTTTACTTTAATTATTTTGTATCATATTATGACTGTCCTCGCAACTCTTTTGCAATTGGTTCACCAAAAGTGAACAATAAATACTGTCTTTTTGCATATTGGTTTGTTGTGCGTTTTTGTTATCCACCCTAATCAGTGATGCAGTGACATGAACTTTGTGAGCACACGGGTTGTACGTTTTATTTGTATTTGACTTCATTACTGTTGATGTTAATCTAAACTTTTAACCAAGCTATGGACACATTATCAGCTCTTCATTATCGTAAAGAGTTTTATTGTTTATGTTAGCAATTTCTATTAACCTCCTTTTTCTTCCTATATCTGATCTCTTTTCATTCTTCAGCCTCTTTCACATGAATAAGCTTTCTGCTTCAGCCCCCTCTCTCTTGCGGGGTCTGCTCTCTCTCTCGTTTTCTCTCTCGACCACTCTCTGTCTCTCTTTCTCGTTTTCTCTCTCTCCCACTCTCTATCTTTCTCTCTCTCTCTCTCTCTCACACACTTTTAAAGTCTCAGCCTGATGGTATGGCCAATATCAACTGAACATTATCGCTGTAGGCGTATTGTACATCCCTTAATGCTAGAACACCCACAACCAGTAAGGTCACACCGAGTGTGCTAAAAAAAAACCCAACAACAACCTGCAGTCGTGCCGCCTAGACACCAGATGGCTCAGTTGATAATGATCTGAGCCGCTTTACCAACAGAAACTCCTAGGTTCGAATCTCAGCTCCAGGTCTCCCGGTTTTGTCTTGTGTGTGGCAGCATATACAATTGTCAGCCTGTAAACTTCGGGCCCATATATTGGTTAATAAGCAAACAACTTGATCTCAACTTGGAATCTCAGCTGGCGCTCCGAGCCACGTCTACTTCTTCGTGTTGTATCTCCCGGGAGAAACCCCCAGGGAACGTAAAGGGGGGCGTGGTGGTCCAGAGGTAGAACATCGGCTTACGACACAAAAGGTCCCGAGTTCGAATCCTCTGTACCTGCTCGGACATCGGTCCGCCTCGCGGATGGCATTGGCAGCACATAAAGTTGTCAGACGTCCGTCTTGGGGCCCGTTCACGTTATAGCCTATATAGTGCTGCTGTTGGACGTTAAAACCAACTCAACCCCGAGCCACGTCTACCTCTTCGTGTTGTGTCTCCCGGGAGAAACCCTATGGAAGGTAAAACTAACCCAAGCTTCCACTGAACTCCAGTGACGCGGTCCTGGCATGACGGCGCCCAAGCCGCTGCGGGCGACGATGATGATGACGACGATGTGTACGCGGCGCTCCAGGCGAGTCTGGACATGCGCAGACCGCCCGCGCCGCCCCTGAAGACGCCACAGGAGGAGGAGCAAGCGGCCCGCGAGAAGACCGTGGCCATGCAGCAGCTCGCCCTGGACATCAACAAGTTCGCCGAGATGCTGGACGCCAAGGAGGCGAGCCAAGAGCCAGGTACATACAGTACCGGTCACTCGGTATTTCGGAATGTCCCCTTCGCTGGCACTGCATGATATATGGCTCTAACACAACTTCTAAATCTCCGAACTCGTGGCGTTTTTATGTTGTAAACCTGGCAGTCACCGAGTCAGCGTTTTGGCTGATCTATCATCGGTTCGTCATCCTTTGACGGGCTACTTATTGGTTGTGAAGTGTGTGTTGTTTTGAATCATTATCGTTGTGCATTTGTATATATTGGCTTGGCTTTGTTTGAATGCTTTTTGATTGTTTTTGTGTTTTTTTTAATTCTATTTTGACGCTTTTCCTTGATTTGAAATTTCTAGCATGAATATTTACCCGTTGCTTCCCCTGTTATTTTGTTCAGCTCGCTTTGCCTTTGTTCCTTTTTTGGTCTAAATTTATTGAACTTAACAATTTTCAGTCATGTAGAAAAGTATTTTCCATGCTAACAAGGATTATTTACTGACCATGGCGTGATCTTGTAAAGAGAGACCCTTAGCAACCAATCCTATAAGTTAGAATTGGCGTCTTGGCTTCGCCAAAAGCAATTATATAGGATGTGATAAATCTACACCACCAAAGAATGTAAGAAATACAGATAAACTGCACGGCTTTTTTTTTTTTTGTGTTTGTTTTGTTTTTTGTTTTTTTGTTTTTAGTCAACGTTCGTTCATAGGTTGCACATAGAATTGTAGAATATATAAAGATTTTTACATATTTTTAGCTTTATCGAGCCACAACATGGAGGCCGTAAAAGGTACGCATACCTGAAGCGTTGAACTGTATGGCCGTACTCAGATGGCCAGTAAGAGGTTTACACCACTCAGTAGAATTAGGTACGGTGGCAGCAAACGTCCCTGCGTCACTGGTCGCCATGGTGACACTCGTCTGTCTCTGAAGAGGGGGGGAGGGGCCTTACATTTTTAGCTGCAGATTTATTATGAAATCTCAATCAAGAGCATTAATTCCCATAAAATATTCTCGATTGGTTGTTTGTTTTGTTGTTTTTTTTGTGTTTTTGTTGTTGTTGGGGGAGGTACAACTTGAGCATCTTCAAAATTCTTACTGGGTTTCCGTGCTAAGGCGCAGGTTGCGATCCTACTCAATGTTGTGGCGAAGACAAAGAGGATTGTCAGAAAAAGCGCGGGGCGAGAAGCCTATTGTTATCGGATTCCATTGCCATCAGCAGCAGACTCTGTGTTGCAAGAAGAAGGCCTGATGCGCGTGCGCGTACCCGCGGCAGTTCCTGGTCTAGAGCTGACTTCAGTGCAGCGCTCTTCTTTCTTCAAAAGCCCAGATCTAGTTTGGATATATATCGTACAATAGGCTAGTTTGCCCAACTTTGTGCGCATCTTTAACATCGCGCATAGCATTGTCGTGTTGTGGTATTTTCTTGGAGGATTTAACTTTACCGTGTTGTGCCGGACACAGTACCTCCCCTAACTGCTCCTGCAGCTAACCAGCCTGTAGATCTGTACCTGCTCGGACATCGGTCCGCCTCACGGATGGCAGCCACCAAAACAGTGTCCGGGGCCCATCTCGCCTGCTACTTACGCCGTGGTCACAGCCACCAAAACAGTGTCCGGGGCCCATCTCGCCTGCTACTTACGCCGTGGTCAGTTAGATATCCTTTAGAATCCACTGGGTTTTTTGTTTGTTTTGTTTTTGTTTTGTACTTAGTTATTGTGCTATTATTCCTACTGAGTTCGTATATTTGCATGGTAAATTCAATGATAGGGCGTACCACTTAATTCGTTTTGTAAAAGAATGTTATAATATTTTTTTGTTTTTGTTCGGTTTTTTCCTTCCTACGCATATAAATCAAAATAATTGCATAACCTTGTAACAATCGTTGAGATTGTTGTATTATTCGATTTTTTAACATTTTTATAAATGACAAATAGTAAATATTATATCGGGAGTGGTTATTCAGGTGGAAAGTATTATTTTTCAAGTGTCTTTTATTTTATGCCGTGATTTAAAAAAACGTTGTTTTTTTCCTTCAGAATATATATTTTAAATACAAAACTTTTCACCTGAATAAAGCTTTCCATATTGCACCACTAACAGTAACATTTTTAAAACAAATTGTTATATCCCATATATATATATATATATGAAAGATCACTTTTCTTTGATATTGCTCTTATTGTAAAGGTTACTGGGCTGTTCGCTCGATTGTTAAATATTAATCTGTAACAAACATGCAAAACAAAAATCAATCCTCTAAGCGGATTTTATGCGGTCGTGAATAGTTATCCAAATGTGTTTCTATTGATATGTTATTTTTATTCCATTATTCATTACCATATTATTATTTTTTTTCTTCTAATTGTAAGCATGGAATTTGATGGTGTTGGTTGATTTTAATTTTATTTTCCGCATGGTGTTTAAAATCAATGTTGTGATGCAAATTTCTTTCTTTCCTTTTAATGTTTTAAGATTCTCTACTGATGCACATGGTTGTAAATGTTGAAGCAAACGCTTCTCTCTTTTCTGCTTCAAAGTAAATGTCACCCTATATTGTACGTCATGCACTGTCCTTATGCTCTCTGCAATAATAATTGTATTCTTATATACACGTATTTAGATAGCAACAAAATAATAATAACATAACTTCTTAACTGAATCTGCCGCTTACTCACTCTCACTCTCTCTTTCTCTCTTCTCTACCTCGCACCCCACGCCCCTTTCTTCTCTATGGATAAACCCATATCACTTGTTGTTAAATCCTCTACCCAAAATGATCCGATCTACCCGAGGAATGAGATCAGACTTAACGCTAAGAATGATGGGATCATGATCACGGAGAGGAAGAACTCTGCATCTACCCCTTCCTCCCCTTCCCTCCCGAACTTCCACACCTTGACTTAAGATAGAACAAAGGACACCCTCTCCTCCCAATTTCGCTTTGATTGTTTTGATCTGCCGAGATGTCCAGGCGAAAGGAATTCGAGACCCCCCACTGACCTTATTCCTCTCCAGGTCTCCGTCTCCCTCTTTCCATCTCTTTATCTCTTACCCCATCTCTCTCTCTCTCTCTCTCTCTCTCTCTCTCTTTCTCTCTCTCTCTCTCTCTCTTAGTATCTTCATCATCATCACCCCTCTCTT
>RQTK01000729.1:136434-261510 GCA_003991915.1 Elysia chlorotica
CTATCTATCTATCTATCTATCTACTATCTATCTATCTATCTATCTATCTATCTATCTACTATCGAAATATCGATCTGTCACTCCATCCTACTGATATACCCGTCTCTTCATTCTCTATGTTTATCTTTCTAATGTTATTTTGACGTCACTAACTTTTAACCTTTCACACAATCTCTCTCTCTCTCTTCTCTCTCTCTCTCTCTCCTCTTCTCTCTCTCTCTCTCTCTCTCCTCTCCCCGTGGTGCGAGTGAACGCACTGATTGCAGCACCGCTGATGAGGATCGATGAGATCCTGTTCTTGAGATAAACGGATCGCGTCCACTTATGGTCTTAGTATCTTACCCAGGCAGCGACGCCTGGCGACTTTTCCTTTCATGTCCCGAAATACCTCAGCATCTTACATGTCCGTTTCGTATGGTTCTTTTTTTATATAATATATTTCAGATCGTTTTTTCGGTTGCACGAGCGTATACACAACGCCTCGTGATGAAACTGAAGACGAGACTCAGTTTGCTTCAACTCTTTAAACGTTTTCCCGCGTGAACACCTTAAGTGCTTACGGCGGTCGTCGCAATCGGGGTACAATTTAGTGCAGCAAAAAGAAGCTGTAAAAAATCTAGGTCTAAATGGTGGCCAACATGAACATACTGAAACAATAGCTTAAACCGAGGTCGAACCCGTACCCCACCATGCGACACCCAACCCCCCCTTGCCGAAACAGCATCAGGAACGCTCGATGGTTAAGCCTACATTGTACTCTGCTGATTTGGTCAGTGTCCGTCTGATTTGACTGGCTGGGACGAGTCACGGCATCCTCGCTCTGTATTCTATACCAACACGTCAACTATAAGACGTGAGTCTGATAGTCTCCTCCGTGATACAGCCAGTTTGCTGACCTCAGATTTTGACTTTATGTACCAACACAAACCAAAGCAAACCGCTCTTCTCAAAGCTTCTCATAGTGTAGATTGTAATGAGCAGGTTAAGATCAGTATCAACTTTGATGAAGAAGCTGAATTGCTACTGGAGATCTAGCTCCGGGGGCGGGTGTTACTGTTGAACTCATGGTAACAGACTGCTGGCACTGATTATGATAATTTTATTTTGATCGCCCAGCTTGATTCTGAGCTATTACCGTTCTAAGTACGTGTCTGCCACCTTGTTCACAAAAAACACTTGGGTTTGCGGGATACCACGTCGGTATGTCTGTGAGCGATTATGGCCATGCGAGGCAAGGCTTTCTAGAAATGTGTGACCGAGCCCTAGTCAGAGTTCGCGATGTACAAGTTCTATTGTTGTCAAAGCATTCCGCGGGCTAGATCCAGATCTACGTCGACTGACGACTCAAAATATGTTGGCCCAAAGATCTCCTATTGTATCTTATAAATGAGAACTGCACAGAGATATTTTGTACTCCTTAACTTTATTTATTTATGAAAGAATAGAGTTGAGAAACGTACAAAAGCGATACACATCTGCACACTGTGTGATACAAATAACACAGATACATATATAGTGATGTTTGGATTTGGGAGCTCCGTAATACGGTTCTAGCCAACCGCTTTTGACATCATGCACTGTGCCTTGGGGCGTATCAATAATAGTGTCGGTCTTAATGTTTGGTACTGTGGTATATTTATGTTTTTTCCTGAACAGTTTTACGACTGTGCTAAATAGTTATATATAAATCAGATCTACCTGCAGTAACAGTTACGCTGGCATGCGCAAGTGTCACATCTTCCACATCTCATAAGTTGTTTTAGCCAGAAACCGTTATGGACAAGGATACTGTGTCAACTCGTCAACATCGCATTCAGACAGGTCGTGGCCGACGCAAATATATTTTGCACGGTCTGACGTGAATTTACATACCATCTTACTACAGTAATACTATTAGCAGGGGAGGCTTGGAGCGTGCAGGTACTTGAGACTGGATGACCAACGCGGAACTTAGTACTAGTTACCATCAGTGTAGTAACTGACACGGTACGTGTGTCCTCTGTGACTAGTGCTATTCATGGTTCGGTGCTCTATGGTTTAACTAGTGCTATTCATGGTTCGGTGCTCTATGGTTTAGAGAGCCGTCACGGTAGAGCTTGATGTGGTCTAAAGCCCTAGTGTGTCATTGCGGATTTAGCCGCTGTCAGTGTCTATTTCGAGTATGGAACATTATTGCATTCAAGTAGCCGGCATACGGCTGTAAAATATTGTAAAAATGTAAATACGGTTAATCAGTTAGAGTCTCGATCCGAAACACATTGCGGTGCATCTGAAAGCAAAATTCGGCTGAATATAGTTTTTCATAGGGCTGAAATGACACGTTAGATTCAAAACGTGCAATATGTCGGCATTGCTACTAGTGTGTCAACAGCTGTATTTACTACACACCGACAAGGACTATAATAACTGTCACCCTTGTCAGGGTTTCTTGTTTCCATAGCACGGGCTGATCGGGCGCGTCCTCTGGTGTCAGTATAATGTGACCGGCTGAGACAGGAGTCATGGTATCCCCGCCATGTCTCGTGTGTGGCAGCACATAAAATTGTCAGACGTTCGTCTTGGGACCCGTCCACAATATAGCCTATATAGTGCTGCTGTTGGACGTTAAACCAACCCAACTCCAACCCGTCCTCTGGGTTTTGGGTGTTCAGTTTCCCTGGTCATTATTCACCAGTTTCAGCAGTCATGGTGCACAAAACTTCACCCTCAAGTCGCTCAACCACCGTGCCTTGCTTGACTTTTGCCGAGGGTGGACCCCGTTTTGGCGATGCTGGCTGTATACCGGATGATCCGTTTTCTGATTTGATTTGTTGTAAACGTTAACCATTGGTGACCCGTGTGTAGTCTACATGTACGTTGCACCATCTGGTTAAGCCCAGGTGTTTATCAGTGTAGTGGCGTTAATGCATGCATGCCGAGGCGAAATATTCAGTGTAATTATAAATATTTCGATTACACTGATGTGCAATTTTAAAGTTAATGAAAGTCAGAAAAAGATATGTGCGTCAGGTCATTTAAAATATCAGTTAGTCAGCGATGATCCGGTTTTTCTGCACAGATGAATAGAAAATAGCATTGGTCAAACGGTTTAAAAGTACTTGTAGTTCGAATGTCGTGTGTGCTTGGAATTTTTTCAGTTTCACCAAAGGTGACAAAACTGGGTAACGATTTGATATAATCGGAATCAATCCTTCGAACCCCATTGAACATAGTAAATATAGCTTAAATATAACTGTAGGTAAATAGGTGTGAACAGATCTACCGATTACAAATATATTTTATAAAATAATCCTGTTAATTGTTACTGCATAGACTTTTAAGTATTGCATTGATAGCACCTTTATTTAACCACACAATCTAAAGGTTCGATCTTCAGTTGGGGACCCCTCTCCGCATTTGATTATTTGGGAAACCTATAGGTTTAAACCACTGTTTGGCTGAGCAAAACGCTGATTCAGAAATCTCTGATACTGCTTTAACATGGAGCTTTCCACAAGACTGCGACCGCTAACATCAGCACATGTTTACATGAAAGAAATTATCACTATCAGTGATGCAAGGAGATACTGAGAAATTCTCGTCTGGATTATGCCACCTTGCAGCGCCTTAAAGCGGGAGTCTAAATCAGATCTAGAAGAATGTCCTTCCCTACAGTGGTGCGAGTCTATCTCGAGCTTTGGTTGCCCGTCTTTCGCCGACTCGGCCTTGGCTCGCTATTCGTAGGGCGTCGTGGTAAGTCAGAGTCAGAACTGCATCCACTCGATCAAATACGGTGTGGTTAGTTAGTGTGTTAGTTTTATTACATCGGGCGTCAGCAGCGGGTGTTCGAAAGGGTTCCAAGACCTCTGTCCAAGCCGATCAAAAACTTCACCGCTTAAATTAGGGAGGGGGGTGGGGGCTTTTTGTTTAGACTAACGCCAGATATAGGACGAACTTTCTCGTTCACAGCACAGATGCATTTTAAAGCAATGGAGAACATATTTGGGATTGAATTCGAGACAATTTTGGTCCCTGCAAACATCTTTTGACCATACATAAAGACATACTCTAGCACACATATCGAGTGTTAAAATTTCCTAGACCATGGGTGCTTCGATAGCGATGATGTTTTGGTTTTGACTCTTCAGATAGTATACTTGGTAGCTTTTATATTTGCTGTAATACAATTACACGCATAAACGTAACGGGGATGATGGATTGAGACTATGTGCACTTAGAAGGAAGGCTGGTAGGTTGTGAATGTTCGGTACTGCATGCGGTGATGCACAGCTGATATAAACACCCAATTCTATGTCATTTGATCTCCGCTGTATCCGTGTCCTCATGGTTCAAACTTCTCTGTCTCCCACTCTCTCTACTCTGTCTCTGAGAAGGGGTCTCCATACCCAGTTACGGTCTTTTTTTGGTAACCCCCCCCCCCCACACACACACACACACACACCACTTCTCTCTCTTTCTCACCTCTCTCTTTCTCCTTCTATATTTATATATCTATCTATCTCTATTTCACACACACACACACACACACACACATGTTGCTTTTCATCTGAAAATTCAAGATAAAATTAAAAATTAAAAAATTAAAAAAAAAAAATTATTCGATCAATGGACTTCAAGCTTTTTTTTCTTTCTTTTTATTTGTAATTTTCCTTGGCAGTCCTTCATACCAAAAAGTTTGATTTTTTTTCCACCTTTGCTTGATGGCTTGATGACCGCTTGATCTATTTCAGCAACGCTTTTATCCCATGTTTTGGATGAGGTTCTGAGAAGAAGAAAAAAGACTTGACTTGCATGCTTTTTTAATTTGTTTTTATCCCTGAAAGTACCTGTTATGTTATGGTTGACTGAGTTTTTGTATATAACTAACTATTCACTTTGGTTTAATCATTTACTTTTTCGTGGGATATTATGTATACAGTGAAATTTTAATTGTGTATATTGTTCTCGTAATTAATTGCAACATTTGTAGAATATAATTAAGATTAACCTAATGTAAAATTGAGAGTTATTTACTCAATGACTTACTAATCTTACCTAACTGTTTTCAGCTTTTTTTTAGCCTGAAATATCTATGAAGGCACTCACATGTGTATGTTTCCAAAGGCAATTGGTTACAGATTAAATTAGCAAAGGCAAGATCTCACATGCTCTTTAATAAACTCTGTAAAAACTAAGGGAATAGTTTAAATTGCATGGACCCTTTACCGTTAAGAGTCTCTCACAGTTTTAGTCATATTTTTTTGTCCATCTGAAATCAATCATTTTGCTGCAAACAAAAAATATAAACATCGAGTAATCATGATTTGGAATGTGTGTATTTTGTCTCCATTAGTTTATTAACACCTTAAAATCTCGAGATACATTTAAAATATAAATATCAAGTAATCATGAATTTGGAATGCATGTATTTTTTCTCTATGAGATAAATTTTATTAACGCCTTAAAATCTTGGTAAATTTAAAAAGAGAACAATATTGTCAAGCCTCATGAATCGATATAACAACACATTTATCACAAATCTCAATACATAGCCTTAAGACATGTCTATTCTGTGAATTACAATTTTGAGAACAATCGTCAAGCCTCATGAATCGATATAACAACACATTTATCACAAATCTCAATACATAGCCTAAAGACGTGTCTATTCTGTGAATTACGATTTTAGAAGCATATTATAAACCAAGCTTTGATCAAATCGCTCAGATGCAGATGGATCCGTGGACTCGGTACGGGAGGACGACATTGTCCGCTCCGCCAAGACGAGCCCGAGCGAGGCGTTCCCGTCCCTCAGGGGAGGGGTCACACGGCAAGACCAGACAGGTACATAAACTGATAGATACCACTGGACTTGGCATGCTTGCGGTGTTTTGCCTTGATAAGATTAAGAGATTTTTTCCATGCATGTTTTTTTTTGAAGGGTTCTTTAGGGAAATTAGTCAAATAGTGATTTTTTTTTAAATGTTAAATGTCAAAATGCAAAATTTAGCATGGTATACAGGATGTTTTAAATGACAATCTGTTGAGTTCCAACCACTGAATGTGGGATATTTATGTATTCAATTTTGTTGTGGTTTTTTTTTTCAGCTTTTATTTTAAATTTCTTACTATCACTGTAAATAGTTTGTTCACACCTTAAATGTGTGTTTTATTTATTTATGTCATTGGATTAGAGAGTCACATTTTTTTATTGAGAAAAAAATTGAATGTGTTGTATTTTTTTCTTATTACAAAAAAATATTTTCTGATTCTGTGTAACTTTTCCCACGTCTATGAAAGTACACTCATCAAACCACAAAACAAAAGAGATTAAGAAAGAAATAAAAATCAACACTCCTGTAGTCTTTAATACTTATCTTTTCTACATTCCCGTTTTCACAGAAAACACATACCCAGCAGGTGATGAAGAGGAAGTCCTCACTCCTCCTCCAAGCCCCTCAGACAGAGTGATGACGGGTATGTAGACCTAATTTTGTCAAACTTTTAATTAGAATAAATAGTGCTCCAGATATCAGCTAGTTGAAAGCCATATCTCTGAATTATGTCATTTGACTTGGCTATATCAATGTGTACATTAGCTCTATTGGACCTAATCAATGTTCACATTTTTACAAAAATTTTAGAAACTCTAGAACTCATCTTCTTTTGAGCTGATAAGAAGGCATATCTCAAGAGTTATGGCATTTCGACATAAGCATACATTATCTGTGTGTTTGGTAGGTCTCTTTTTATCACATGTGAATTAAAAACTGTTTTGTTATTCAACCACTTGACTGCAGGATAAAATCGCTTATTTTTAGTCAGATTTGAAGTGAAACGCAAAGAAACATGTAATGTAAATAAAATGATCATTATTTGCAATCATAAACGGATGTCGGCTATTTTTTTTCGGCTTCGCAACCAAATCTATGCACATTGAGGTCGAAATCACCCTCACCACATCACTGCCAGCAGCAGACTAATTTTGTCCCCCTAGCAGTCAAGTGTTTCATAAGCATAAGCAAAATACATGTGTAATAGAAGGGGGGGGGGGGGGGGGGGTATCAATTCAGGGAAAATCAATGGTTCCACTAAATTTATTGTGACCGAATGAGACAGGAGTCATGGTATCCCCGCCTTTTGTGTGTGGCAGCACTTAGCTCTTAAAATTGTCAGATGTCAGTCTTGGGGCCTGTTCACAATATAGCATATAATAATAGTCCTGATGTTGGATTTTAAACCAACTGAACTTCGTTAAATTTATAATTTTCTTTCAAATATGTTTGTAATTTTAATTTATGTGTGTTATGTGTGTGTGTGTGTGTAGATCTGGTCAGAGCAATATAAGCATAGAAAAACTTGTAATGCAGGTGTAGTGAGAATGCTGATAGAAACTTCTTATTGCTAGAGCTAATTTTTAGCACAACAAAAAGGTTTCTTAAACTTGGGATAAAGTGTGTTTTTTTTTAGAGTTATATCTTCTAGTTGGTTGCAGTGCTTGATGTTTTTCAGTTCTTGGTGCTCTTTATAGTGTTATAGTTTGTTTTCTTCTCTTTTCCCTTCTATTTGTTTATTTTCTATACTACATTTTATATTACACAATGATTATCTGCATACATACCTTACTCTCTCAGAAATGAATATTGCACTTTTGGTCCCAATTCTTCAATTTTTGCATAGATCTGTTTTTAACTGTTAAGATCAAGAGAGGCCAGAATGAACACAAGTCATATTTTACATAGAGAATATTGGAGGCAGATTTTAAACATCATGGTTCAGGGATGTTATATATCAACATATAATATGGATGAGATGATGATGGTGGTGCTAGTTAGTTGCACGAGTGATCTTAAATCAGCATGATCAGCATGGCATCTTTGGATTAATCAGATCTTGTGTTCTGGAATTTTCCATTAACTTTTCCTCTCTATGCATGGGAAAACAAGAAAGTTCCATTTGGACTAAAGAGCAAAAATTTTATCTTTTTTTTTCTCGATATATAGTGACTTGTCTTACTACCCCCTGCTCAAAAAAGCAATTTGCATTATACATATTCCTGAATCATTCTAAAGTTCTAAAACGCAAATGATAGCAACAGTTGAAAAACACTTGTTCTTCACACTGACGTTCCCACTGAACAAAGCTACACTGAATTCAGGGAAATAAATACTAAATTAAGTTGCTTTCATAAACTTAATATAATTATGCCAAAGAACTTTGAAATTAATATCATGTAGATTTTCTGTGGGTTTAGTTTCTCTCAACAGATTTCAAGAGCTTTAAGAAACCTTTGTTTTTAAAGATTTAAACCTTGCAACAAAGCTATAATTTCTTTCTATTATTATTATTATTAATATCAGATTATTATTTGATACAAATACTTAGTACAACAAGAAGTGAGAGCATAGTGTTCTGTCTTAGTCACGTTCTGATCCATGCTGTTCCATTCAATTGTGCATCTCAACTTTTTGTCTTTTCCTCCTTTCTTTCCTCTATCCTTGTTTGAGCTTCAAACTTATGTTATCTCTCTCACAGAGATTAGTGAACATATATCATTTCCTTAAAAGCAATACAGAGAAATACATTCTTGCCTTTATTTCCATCAAAGCAACACAGTTCACATATTTTTTAGCAAGATCTACATAAAAGTAAACATTCAAAGAATGGAGTAGACTTAAAGGTTATTATTCCCAACAAACAAGTTCTTATAGCGTTAAATGGCTGGATTTTTATTATTATTATGAATTACCTGTCTTTCTTCTTATTGTTTATATTTATAAACCAAGAGAGCTTTGCATTAATTTTTTTTATGCTTTATTGAAATGTCCTGTTTTATTGGCCTCTTATTTAGTATTCACCAATATCTTTCTCCCCTTTTTCATAAATAAACAGCGATATTGCGGCAATTGTTTTTTCTCGCATTTGTTTTAAACTTCTGCATTTTAGCTTTGCAATATTTAATTGGCAAAATTGGCTACATTGTGCACAGATTTAGCAAAAAAAAAACAGTGTGCAACTTCAGGCTTAGTATATTTAAGGCTTTGGCTTTGCTTTTTATATTCATGCAGCAATATGTCAACATTCTGGTATCAGTACCATGAAATAATCATTCATCCCATTAACTTGAGCTTACATTAAATTTACAAGGCTTAAGATATCATTTTAATTTTCTTTGTTGGTTCAAAATGACACAGTGCAGAAATTCTGTCTGGCTTTAAAAAATGTTCGGCAAAGAAATATCTCTTACTTCAAGGACCAGTCATGGTGGCTTTTATTTGTTGGTTGTCTTTTTCTCTTTTACATTATATTTTTGTTCCCTGTCAGCCCAGTTTGAAATTGGATGGAATTTGTTCCTTGGCACTGCCAAAAATGTTTTTTTTCCTCCCCCATTTTTTAGTTCCAGTCTGCTGGTTGTAAAGAAATAATGCCTAGTAGTAGAGATATCCTAATTTTATTTTAATGTTTTTGGTTTCACCTTACATTGGCACTTCGAGTTTGTTCTTTATTCTCCATTGAAAAACTTTTTGCTTATGAGTGCCTGTGATTTATCACATATGCATGTCTTTTATTATTCTCTGCGAAGAGTTCTTCTTTCTTCTCTAAGTTATTTCTCAGCCCTAAACAAGATTGTGAGAAATGACTTACACCAGTTAGCTTTGCTACATGCATTTTTTGGAGAGTTGATTCTGACTTCGTTTCTCTTTGACTTTTCTTCCAGTTTCGTTTTTGCTTCTGGCAAGCTTTATTTTTAATTTTTTTTTATTGTGTTCAGCCTGACCATATATTTTCTCCCGTTGCCTTGGTTCAATTCGGACCTCAATAAATAGTCTACCTCAGGAATACCGAGTGAATTGTGTTTAGACAATCATAGCAGAGCGAAACGATTTCTCTAGGGGAATTCCCTTTAACCCCGGCATTCGCCACAATCTCCTCTCGCCACCGCTGCTCGGACGGCCGTCGCTGACAGAAATGGCCTCCCCTGAGGAGGAAACGCAGGAGAGCACGGAGATAGTGGAGACGTACCGCGTGTCAGAGGACGGAAAGACCTGGAAGACCATACAGAAGACGACCATGATCACGGCGCAGGGCACCACCGAGCGGACCCAAGTGCTCAAAGGTTCGGCCCTTTCCTCCCATTTCTCGCCGTCACGGAAACCATGGCGCCAAGACTGTGGGCCTCACCACAACTTGATATCATGTTACCTCTTTAAACATCAAGTTGTTTTTTGTTTTTGTTTCTTTTATTATTAATGTAATAACCCCGGTAACCCTCTTATTTTCTCCTACTGTTTCTCAGTTGTAATATGGTGGTGTCAGATTTAAAGTTTCTCTCAATCCTCTTTTTTTTCAATATCATGTTCTTCAACTTTTTTTTCCAATGAGTTTTGTGTGTCCTCCCCACCTCAGTTGTTTTTGTCAAGTGTCACTTTATTTGGTCTATACGTTATCTTTTATTTCTGTTAGCTTTAACCTTTTTTTCTGTTATTTTTCCAATTATTTCTAATTTTTAATCTCAAGGTATTTTGGGTTTCACAAATCAGTACTTATGTATAACTGTTGTTTAACTTTTGCTGGTGTCTAGTGCGCTTAATTTGAGATGCTCCCAGTTCACTGGAAAACAAATTGGTTATAAATGTAGTTCTTTAACAAAGTAGTAAGATGGTATTCTAGCTCAACTCTTAGACATTTTTCATGTTTACCCAATCCTGTCCTCCTGTCTTTTAGTGATGTTGATAGATCTTTGACTAGAATTTTCTTGAAGCGTCAAAAACGGGTTTCACAGTACCATTTGTTGATCAAACCATCAGGGTTTTTTTTTTCAGTTTGTGTTTTTTCTTGGAAAGTCCAGAGTTAGGCTGTTTCAGTTCTTGTTAATCTTGAAAAGTAATTCTATTATTAATTATTTGATAGGAAGCATAATTTAAAACACACAAATCTTTTCTTATGACATAGTTAGTTATGGGGGGTCCAACTTAGCCTTAGCTTCCTACAGTCTTCATTATTGTTTTGAAAAATAAAATAAAAATTGAAACTCAATATATTTCTGAGGCACTCTCAATGAGCCTAGTTAGTTTATCCACCGAGTTAGTGCAGACAGCTTGAAACTAAATGGGGAAGGACGATTCTCTTCACACAAACCATGTTTATAAAGAAATGGTACATTTTGCTTGGTTTTCATATCCTACCCTGATACAAATGAAGTGGGGAAAGAAGAACAATCCATCTCAAGTCTTTGATAACCATTTTTTGTAAAAAGTTTCTAATCACTTGATTGGTATGGACAAGGGAAAGTTGTCTAGTTATTCTAGTTATTCTTTTTATAGTCATTGAAGATGATTCCGTCACTACCCCAGTTGCTCATGTTGCTTTTCCTTCGTGGTGTTTATCAGTGATCAATGTTGTTCTCCTGATTGAGTTAAGTCCAGTCATGTTACTTGGACTAACAAGTGTCTCAGAGTATGGTCAAATGAAGGAGAGGGTGAAATATCGTGAATACCAGATCAAAACTGTCAACTGTATCAACTCAGATTTGTCTTGTTCTGTTTTCAAACTGCTAACCCCAATAATTTGATTGTGTCATTAGCATGCTTTGGAGATATAAATGTTTTTTTTTAATTGCCTTGATGTCTGTACATTGTAAATGTACCTCCTTTCATCTCACATTGCCCTGCGACCAATCCACAAAGCTGATTTTTCTTTCTGGTTCCCTGTCAGCCCAGTTTGAAATTGGATGGAATTTGTTCCTTGGGCCAAAAATGTTTTTTTTCTCCCCCATTTTTTAGTTCCAGTCTACTGGTTGTAAAGAAATAATGCCTTGTGATATCCTAATTTTATTTTGATGTTTTTGGTTTCACCTTCAGCACATACAACTTGCAATGTTGCTTATCACATTACCATGAAGCTTTAATTTTAATTTTATTGATTCACCAATTTGTTTTATTTTGCCTCAAGGTTTTTAAAGAATATTTGTCCAGGGGCCCTTAACAAGAAAACTAACGCTTTTTTTTTTTCATTGCGATCTATATCTAAATCATAACCAGCATTTGAGTTGTTCGGTATGAAGCAGCCTTGAATAACATGCATATCAAGAAAATAAACAGCTGCAACGCAAACAACATTAACAACATCACATATTGTAACAATTCAACTACGTAAATCTGCTTGCTTTCCATTAAAAAACTAACATAGCATGACCTAGATTAACTTAGTTAACATTGCTACTTTTAATTTGGTACAGGTAATGTCTTTTAAAATTGGTTTGGAACGGTTTTTACTTTTTAGAACCAACCAATAGTTTGCCACTGGGTACTTTCACCATATTTAACACCCTTCTGTTCATTTAAATTGTCAAAAACAATACAATACGATAAGCTCTCTCTCTGACTTTTCTTTCTTCTTTAGTCTCAGGGTTAGACAAATCTGTGCAACATGCTACTTATAGAGACTTTCAGCTGGATCATTTTTATACATTGATATAAAAAAATAGAATGACATTTTTTTTATCATTATTTTTTTTGTAAAGACTTGACACAAATTCTGCAGTGATGTGTGTTACCCTCCGAAATTTGAGAGCAGTGATGTTTTTCTTCTGCTCATGTTGCTATTTCAATCAATGTAAAGGAAACAAACCAAAAAAATATGGAGGAAGAAAGTTAGCAGGAGATTTTCCTTGTTCATCTCCTACAACTGATTTAAAATTCAGGAATTTTGTAAAGATCAGCCCATTCCTTCCTCTCTTTTTTTGTTTTTACTTTAAAATGGTTTGTCAAAGCAGCGCACTTTTTCTATAAGTTTTAATATACCCATACACTGCATTTTAAAGTTTTTATCCTTATTATAAGCAATTCTAGGCATATAAATAAACATAGAGCAAAGTATCATCTATCTTAAAATCTATCTATTTTTTCTTGACCGACCGCATAAAATTAAAACAACACGTTTTTTTTGTGTTATTTTTTTCATATTCACTACCATACATCACCTTTCATACCACCATAAAATTCAGGCTTTTTTATTAAACAAGCGCATTCTCCTCTTCTTTGTCTTTCATACTTTGATTAATTCTTAACGACCTTGTCCTCTCCCCTCCCCAACTTTTTTCTTCTCTTCTGTTAATCCTCGTATACCCTGCGGACCACGACTGATCCGTCTACGGGTACCTTACACCTGGGATCGCTGCCGCCTGTGTTGTCGCTGTTGTTCTTCATACGTCACGTGATCGCGTCACAGAGGAGCCAGTGCTTGGCACCGAGAGCAGCATCACTGAGGCCGCCCTGCGTCTCTCCCAGCAAGACCCCGACCAGACAAGAGCCTTCGCCGAGGGAAGCACTGTTGACGGACAGCGATACGATACCGGTGTGTAGACGCAATACTTAACCCTCGTTTCATTAGCTGCCTGCTGGCTGTGTGTCTAAATACCTATCTATCTTGTCTATCTGTCAACCAGTCAATCTATCCGTCTGTCGTTGTGTCTTATTAACTTAAATGTCAATCAATCAATCAATTACATTGCGTTTTTTGGTGGGTTTTTCTGGTTGTTTTGTGTGTTTCCTTAAAGTATTCAAAAGTTGATGAATTAACAGTTGTATCAAACTGTACAGCAAATAGAAGCTGGAAAAACAGCAGTAGTGTTGTCGTATGTCGTTTGATTTTTGTCCCGATTTTTTTTTATATAATTCGTTTAACTATTTGTGTATCTGCTTACTATGAAGCAGTTTTGTCAAGCTCATATGCTTGAATTAAGGTGAATGTAAAGGCAAAGCATTAAATGTTTGTTGTTGTTTTTTTTAAACTTAGGTGAAACTTTATGCTACATATTTTCTGTTTAACGGCAGGAATGGCTAAGTGCAACATCTTGATATCATTTTTTTGTTTCGCTAAGTGTGTGGTTGTGTTATTATGGCTGGGAGAGTTTATGTCAACACCTTTGTTACAGTTGTTGGCATGCAAAACTTTAAAGCAGTTTTTAATGATTGTCAATTCTTAAATGTTTGATATATTCTGTTTTGTTTTAATTGTGTTTTCCTGATTTACATTACTGTCATATGATTATGAGTTGTGAGCACACTATTATAGCTGCGTGCATCTAGGTCTAAACCTACCTTGGTTGTGAGCAAAAATTATGGGTTATTTTTTTAACATTTCAGCTTTACACGAAGATTAGTACACTCTTTTTTTCTAAAAAATTTATATATATTTTTGTTGTTTTTTTACTCATTTTTTAAAACCGACTAGGCTTTTTGAAATATTATATACATATATACTTTTATTATTTCCTATGCACATAATCATAACCTTCCTTGAAACTTTGAAAAGTTTTTGCAAATAGATATAGGTCTACGCGTAGGAAATATTGCTATTGCTTAATTCATTCTTGAAGCCAACTGCATATAAACTTTCCCTCGCTTTGCAAGCAAATTATTTATCACAAGCTACAGCGGTGTGCGTTCATCACTACCAACACTGGCGTTATTCCTCCCTTTGTGTAGTTCACAAGAAATTCTTCCTCTTGAGCAAGAAAATCGTAACACCGTGACACAGGCCTTGCAACCTAGAGTGTATATAGCAGGCACAGTCGCTCTCTGGTTCCTTATTTGCAATCTTCCCCATCTTGTATTATTAAATGGCTAGGTGGATAAAACAGTACCTCTGGGGGGGGGTTGTTTTTTTTTTGTTTTTTCAAGCGTCATTTTGGTGTCTCAAGGCTTAAACAAGGGAAAAAAAATATTTTCAACAGGAAAAGATTTCTTTAATGCGTTGAAGCAAAATACTATTTGAGCTCAAAGTATGAGGACATTGAACAAAAAATGTTTTTAAAAAAAAGAAATGGAGAGAAAGAAATCGGATTTTATAGAATTAAAAGATAAGGTCAAAGTTGTAATCACAATAAACGTTTTTCTTTATTTCTTTAGTTTTACATAATCTTAGAGAGTTATCTCAGAAAGGATCCAATTTATCGTAATGCTGGGAACAGAAGAATGGGGACGTTTTTTGTTATGTAATTGATGAAGAAATGTTTCAATGAAAATCCTTTCATTCCGTGTTTCTTTCGTTAAATTTTCGCATTTGATGGGTTGCGTACCCTGAAACACTGGTGTAAGGATAGGTTAGTGCGTGGAAAGCAGCTGTTGCAATATTGGGAGAACCGAATTAAACCAAACCTGTTGGGTCAACTTCTTTGGTCGAAACTTTATCTATTTGAAGAGCTCTTAATTTTTTTCTTAAATTTTTTTAATGACTCTTTGCAAAAGATCAGCACATAGTGATTTTTTGCAGAATACAATCTTTTTTTTCCTGTTCATAATGAAGGATGTGTAGATATTATTAGAATTTTACCCGCAGACAGAAGCGTCTCGTTCATTTGGTACTAGATAGTCATACCAATTTAAAAATTCTATTCTTCTCGTAAGCCTATCGCTTGATTTTTAGTTAGACTGTGCATTGTTTTCATCATGCACTTATGTTGTATCTGTTTGCCTCTTATTTTTCAATTTTCTGTATTTCTTTCCCTAAAATTAGACACACCTTTTTTTTTATCTTCCAGCACACGATTTTCAGTCTTCCATATCACAGTTTTTTTTTATTTTACTTCAAATTTTGGTTAAGACCTCACTTAGATTAAGTTTATGGCGGTTGACAGATGAGGTTTAGAACATGAGGAACGTAGTAGCAATACATGACATTAGAAGCATTGTTACAAACTAAACCGATTCACTCACTGCCAAATTTCAAACCAGCTGATCCCCTGCCCTCAGTCATATCTGCGCCTTTGCTACTCTCGTTTTCCCATTTTAAAATGACACCCCGCGCTTTTCTGCCTAAGTACTATTGATCACCCCGTAATGGCACTAATATTTCACTGGAAAAAAATGCAGGAATAGGATAACAACTTTTCATCGACACCATCTCAGCTATCACATAATCTTGCGGAGAGATTTTGACCCAGCCATCACTACCAATTCAAGAAGTTACTAAAATCATACCATATGCTCAGCACATATCATACTACCATGACTAACACCGAAGAGCTCTGAGAACCGGCAGCGCTATGTAAGACAGCAACTTCTTGCTAGCTTAACCAAACCAACACTTCCCCATATATTCATTTCACTAAATCTGCTGCCTTCCTTCACTAAACCAACGTTTGTTTTTATCAATATATGGTTGTCAAGATGGACTGTGCTTATTAGACATTTAGCGCCTCGTTTTACATCTTCATCTATTCTATGGGACCCGCAATCAAATATCTTGATGATTGACTCGGTTAGCGTTCCGCTTTCATAGTGACGCAGACAGCAGTTTGCAGCATCCTTTATAAATATTAGCATCTTATCATTCTCCTAGCTATACGCTTTATTATGTAGCCAAATCCAATACTCAGTGCTTTCCTCTCGCCAACGCCTAAGACGATTTGTATGAAATGCTGTGTACAAAAAACGTAGAACAATGAGAATAGTAGCAGGAATATAATAACAATGAAATGCTTGTGTTTACACTAGCCTATTGGCTGTATTGGGTCATCAATAATTTTAATCCCGTGGGCAGGGAATGGGGGAGGGGCGTATGTTAAAAGATCCAGCCGGAGTAGACAGCTGAATACTTTCAAATTAGCGGCAATACCATGAAAAAGAAACGTTGATGTATGTATTTCCCATTGTAGTTTTCATCACAGTTAACAAAGCCATCTTTTAGTTTCATGCTATTACAATATCTAGCCTTGAAATGTCAGCTTGTGTTCTGTTTTGAAATCCAATTATATAAAAAAAAAGTATGTCAAGTAATATTGATTGAGCTATGCTTCAAATATTTTTTGTGTCTTTAAGCTCTTGTAGTAAAGTTGAATGCAATTCTGTGCAATTCAAGTTTTTGTAGACATTTTTTAAATCATTTTGATTATCTTTTATCTAGTAACTGCATGTTGAATATTAAATATTAAATGGTATATTTTCATTTAGAATAATACAATGGATATATTTTATATAGACCTATATTTCACAAAACTGCTCTGCTTCAAATAATTTGTTTTATCTAAATACATATTCATATTTTTAACTGTTAAGTAACTATCTAGCTATGCAAATTCGATCTTTAGATCCGTCACACTGGTCAAGAGATTGCTAGCTTTAGTCAACGCATGTGCCACTGAATTTCTGTAGACTAGACAACTCTAGATGAGGTTTTTTCTCTCCCTTTGACCAACTGCTCAGGAATTGCACTCTCAGCCCTCTAGGGACTGACTTATGTATGAGCTATTTTTTTTTCTTCTGTTTAATGTATATTTTTTTTGTTATTTCTGTATTGTGTAGTGTTGTGCTTGCTTTGCAAACACTTATTTCCCTATTAAACTATATCAACTAAGCTTGAAGTGTTCTGTTTCTTACAATTCTGAGAGATTGGTGTGCGTGTGATTTTTTTTCCTCTAGTATTCTACTTTTCCCTTTAACTTTCTTTCTTTTAGGTTGACATGTTATACCCATAGACAATAATTCCCTACCGAGACTAAATAAAACTAACGGATTATACATAAAGCTACCTTACCTTACATTTCTATATCTGACCCAAGCTGTAACGTGCTGACTAACATTCCACTTTTTTACCATTGGGTTTTGGAACAGCCTGGCAGTATATTTCCATTCCTTTTTAAAAAGACTAACAAAAAGGTTGATTGATTTACCTGATTTTAATAATTAAAGGATGGCTCAGAATGTTTTACCATGTTAAGGAATAAAAGGATTGAATGAATAGCTCAATTTTACATGCACACACCAAAATGCTCATACCAGATCTTATGTAGTTTTGTCACTTTATTTGATTCCTCACATTTTAGTATGTACTTGTAGATCTACTTGTATTTATACATTTTAACATTAAAACAGCAACAAGAAAAACAAGAAAAAACTTTCATATCAAGGAATTAAGTCAACTGAATTTGTTGACCTGCAAAAGTTCCATTTAATTGAAAATGATAAGAGTGGATTCAAAGAACATTTCCAGACTCGTATTTTATACACAATGAAATGTTTCATTAAAGAGGAGCATGAAAAAAATAGACCTAATCCAAGCTTTCTAGGGAAGATGTGAAGATGTGATCTCAAAATTGTAAAAAGGACTTAGTTTAGAATTTTGGGCCACACTTCATGTCTAACAAATCAAAATCTGTAAAAATATATATGGTCAATCGTTAATATTGATCAGAGAAGATAATTCTTCTATATTTGCTTAGTTGTCTTTGACATATGAAGTAAAAGAAAATCTTAAAGATTTTATATTATACTTGTAACAATAAAAACAAACTGAGATGAACAGAAATTTCCTTGTGCTTTAGCTGCTGACTTAGTATAGGCTTACGACAACAAAAAAAGGAAATCAATGCACACAAAAAAATACACATACATGTTAAATACATTTTGATAATCATAAGATAAATATAACAAAATAAATTCATGAATTAAGAGTGATAATATAAAACTAAAACCAACAGATGTTACATGTGATTCACAGTGTCACTAAGTACATCTAGCTTTCACTCTGTTTCACCATTAAATGTAAGAAAATCTTAAAGTTATTTAAAGCAGTCTCATTATTGAACTAAAGTCTTTTCTGCTAGGCATCTCACCAAGACTCTATCTCCTGTTTCTTCACCCTGTCTCTGTAGAATGAGGATGAGTGATTTGATCATTTGTGTGGAATTATAATTATGGTATCAACCAATTAATTAAGACATCTTATGGTGTTATTATAGGAAACATGTACTAGTACATGTACTAGTCGTTGAACTGTAAACATTGTCGATGAAAATTAGAATAATGGCCACTATTTGGTTGATAAAAAAATGTAATTATATTTTATTGATAATATTAAAAAATTGTATTGATACAAAGGAGAGCATAGGTATATGTAACATTAAGGAGGTGGAAGGATTGGTGGAAGTGAATTTTTAAATAAAAATCAAGAGGAATAAACTCATAAAAACGAATTGTATCTGAATTGAATTTCAGGGAAGAACAGAGAATCTGGGTTCCATTGTGTACCCATCACAGACAGTTTTTTTTTCTGATCCTACACGTATTATGTCAGCAAATATTTAAAAAAAAAAAAGACATTTTGACTGCTTCTCTGAAATAATGATTACAAATATTTGAGTGGCCAAACTCAGATCTGATAAAGATCAAAATCAATTTGCTTTAACTTAAGAAGTTAATTGTCTCAAAAAGAACATTTAGTTTGTATGATACAGTGTTATTTGAAAAAGCTGGAAAGCAAAAAAACAGCGTAGTCACACACACACACACACACACACACACACGATGAAAATTATACACCCTTTATATTTTCCAACAACACAAAAGTTGAAATACATATTTGGTACATAAATTTGTTAAACTTATAATACGAAGCAATCACAAAATCTTGTGTCTGATCCCAAACAGTTTTAACTTGGCAGTGCATTAGTTCTTGAGGCAAATAGTAAGGTTGAACTCGAGGTCTGTGAGAAAGCAGTCAGCTAGTTGTACTTTTCTTAGAACATGCATGAAGAGACTGGGTCGACAGTGTGTATTGAAAGTTACGCTTTTGTCTTTTCGGTTCTTCCCTGATCACCAGCTGCCACGCTGTATGCTGGTAACTCCAGTTTAAACAGATTTTCAATCTTTTTTTCTCTCTTTGCGTGAAATGCTGCATTCACATCTTCAGCTTCTTTTCTCATAACTTGTTCACAGAGGAACGCATTATTTTGTTTAACAGCATGGTGCTTGCTCAGTAATTTCACCTAGCTGTTCTATTGCTGTTCTGTATTAGCGTCACCTGCATCTGCATCGCTGCTCTCAAACATAGCTCTTGGCATTTTTCCTCATTTATTTACAATTCATAATACCTTTCTTTATCCTTTTTTTAAATTTTTGTTTATTATAATACAATTCATCACAGTTAGCTTCCAGCTTGCCGATTAGAATGTATGTATGAGTGTGTACATGTAACTCGCATGTTTTGGCTTTCTTGCTTGGCCTATGTTCACAATTTCCCCAGGAAAAAAGTCTTGAAGTCTTCGCGCAAGGAAAAAAAACCCGCAAGTGTAGAGTCAATTTGGCTAGCTAAATTATTTACAGGAATTGCTTTTTTTGAAGTATTATCATTGTTGTTTTAAACACAGAAAATCTAAAGAAATGTGCCTGTTTGAGATTATCAGATACATGTATGAGTTGTTTGGAGACAAAACTAAGGATATGACTAAAGACAAAACTAAGGATAGGACTAAAGACAAAACTAAGGATATGACTAAAGACAAAACTAAGGATATGACTAAAAATGACGTTGTTAGTTATGCATTCATATCTCACAAATTGTACTAAAAGAAATTAAACTTAGTAAAAAACACTACACAAAACTTCATATCGGGTCAAGTAAACTTCAACTATGTATGCTTTGCTTTGTAATGCTCTAACATGCAAGAGTTCTGTAATTCAGAGCGCTAGAGAGATCAACCAATTCACTTATTTACGCTTTGTAGCTGACTTTGTTTAAATAATCTAGACGCCTAGCTTTTCCACTCAAGCAATATTACTAGTATCGTCAAACCAATCTTACATCACATTAATCCACCTATCTTCTTGGGTGTAATTTAACGTTGAAATGTATTTCACCTTAAACAAATTAAAGCAAGGCTTATGGAAAAACCTCAAAACCCCAGTTGAAGAGCTACCGTACAATGGTTTTACAATTCTTGGAAGCAAACGGGTCAGCAAAAAAATTCAACGCAACCTAAACATGCCATCCAAAGCTTGTAAATTATTCAGGGATACAGTTATGTTGCACAAGAGGTGGACTGACCTGATCACCTATGTAGGTCTCTGCTTCAGGCTACATGTTAACAATCCAGGCATTGTAAATTGATTGAAGCCTGGGAGAGAAAGTAGGAGTTTGAAAAAGGCGAATTGTGATGGAAGGTTACATACACAATTATGACAGACAACAACAGAATAATGGAAATAAGACTCAATGATGATATTGCCAATTATATTAATATTGCTTACACAACTAACATTAAGCTTGCATAATCTACTATATTCTAGTGCATGGGTCTAAAACTGTAGTTGAATGCAATTAGCACGTGACTGTAAAGATTAACAATTTGAAAGAAGCATTATGCATCATTTATTATGCACCCATACTAAGTTATATGGAAAGTTGTCCAGTGTGAAAATAGATAAGGGAGAGAAGCCATCGTGGCTGGAACTCTTCAATGTTTGGCGGGTCGTAGTCCACCGCACGCTTCTGGTGTGTGTGCTTTGTCTGGTGTTAGAAACTAACATGGCCGCCCGTGCTTCCCGCTCTGGCTAGCCACAGAACGCAGACGACAGTCCTAGCTTTGTCTCTTTCAGTCTTACTCACGCTCCCCATTTGATCAATGCCCTGATTTTATTGGTTTTTTACAAATTTATTTTGCCCACGCATTTTGAGCACCTTCCTTCCATCCTCCTGTTGTGTGGAACTTTCAGGCCCCATGGAGATAAGATCAACGACGCATGTCGAGCATGAGGTGATGTATTCGAGGGCGGAGCTTGTCACAGAGCATGCCCCACCCCCTCAGCAGCAACAGCCAATCACAGCCGCGGGCCAAGAGAATTCTCTCCTTAGCCCATCCTCGGAAGGCGGGCTGTCTTACCACGAAGAGCCAGCCTCTGTGCCCGAGCCAACCCTCCCGGACGGCTTCAAAACTGACGAGCTTGTGTGGGACGGATCTGAGAGCATAGATGAAGACAGCAAGGCAGAAGAAGCGCCGTTCTCGAGATACAAAGAATGCGACGATGACGGCGAACAGTATTCGCGAGATGAGGACAAATACTTCCCTGCCCTGGATGAGAGAAGCAGGCTACTGTTGGATGAGTCCTCAGAGGCAGAGGGTGCGTTCAGAACCGCGGAGCAGTCGATGGATGACGCGGACACTGGGATGTTTGATGGAAGCCGCGGGCTTGAGGAGGACCAGCTGCACACTCAACAGCCAGATGATAATGATGATGACATGGATGAAACTGTGATTGCCAAACCCGCGAGCGAGGACCGAGACTTGTCCGGAGAAGACACTGAAGAAACGCAGGAACGCCCAGACGACTCCGCCCAACTGCTGGCGGCAGAAAACGCCTCAGAGAAGAGCACCGGCTCGGCCAGTAGAGCGGGGGATCTCTACGCTGTTGCAGGGGATGAACTCGGTCTGGACCGGCGCGAGGAGATGATCGACCAGGTGGATAAAGTCGCCCTCACCCGCGACCAGATCAAGACCCAGCGAGACACAGGTAGAGGCGGGCACGCCGGGCAGACGGGGGAACCCATGGCCGCACCAACAGAGGACGCTGTGGGGATTCCCTGTAGGTCTGAGCTCGCTGAGTCTGCAGCCCCCGAGGGAAGGGAGATGAATCCTGACGATGACCCTGAAGAAGGTACTTGCCGCCCCTTGATCAGTTCAGCAGCTTTTTGTTTACGTCTAGATAGCATAGATCTGTGTTAGCAATAATCGCACCTGCTTTGGTCATGTCATGTGTGTTGTTTGCTCACATCTATTGCTTGTTTTAGTTTATTTTAGTACGTTATTTTATTCATACCTTTTAATATATTTTAAGGTCATGGTTTTGTATTCATATGCATGGATCAGTGTGTACTTAATAATTTACATTTCAAGGTTAGGGTTAACGTTCCGGCAGCCATTATTGTTACATAGATATACCCAAAACAGGATCAGCCTGTCATGTAGACCCTCAGTCAAAACCCCCGGTACTTTTATATTGCTCGCAAAGGATGTATAACAAGAACGTTTATTGATAACTTTTTTCATTGTGCGTTTCATTGTTCGCACTTTACGAACCCGATCCGATGGTAGGAGCCACATTCGTAAACTATATGTTATTCCTTTTCAATGTCAGTAAACATATGAGTTTAATATATCCCATAACACATGTGTATATAAAAGACCATCTTCATAAAAAGCTAGCTCGGGGATATACTTAACTTGGAAAACTGGCTCACTGAAGTGATTTAAAAGTATTGGAATGTATTGAACATCTTTTGACCACCGATACACCCTCCAGAATAGATAAAGTATGTAGGTATTGATTCCTGCATGTAACAGCAGCTCTTGTTAACATTGGCTGGTCGGGTACAGCTTTGAGGGAGATGTCTGGGAGATATATTATGATCTCAGCCGTTTAGGATTTAGCCCACTGTTAGTCCTAGTCCTAGGTTCAGCTTTGGATACTTAGGTCCTGATCACGTTCATTAGAAACCGTTTGAAACTTGTGATTGACCAACATTGCCCAGGCACAGATCTTCACTTAGGCTTGTTTTATGCAAGAATAGATCTAGCTCTTGAATTGAACGTCCAAGGTAAAGTTAAGTTATTTCCTATCATTGCATTATGCCAAATAAGAAAATCAGTCTTTGAAAATCCATTCCCTGAGTGCGCTACAAAAGTTCTGGTAGTTCTACTGGTAGTTCATTGCATCGCTCTGCAAAATAAATTGCCTTTGGCTGCATTTTCTCCCTGTTTATGTGCATTTACTGTGTATGTAGTTTTTGGAGCAATTCAGAAAATCTCAACCAGGGCATTTTTCATTTGATGCACACGATCACTGAATTACGCATTTTTTCTTATGCATGCACTAAGGTAGTTTTAGCATGTCGGATTACACAAATTACCTAGTTTTTTTATGCAAACCATTTCACTGAAAGGTCTTTTTAGATCGTTATTCGATCGTGTTCTTGCCATCTTAATCTTAGTTACATTTTTTCAGACGCATGGTTTTATGGGTATTATATTTTTATTTTTAAATGATCATGGATGCTTTGGTTTTAGTTTTTTTTTTCTTTTTTTAATCTTTTATGGTTGATGTTGTTGGTATTTTTTTATACTAAGTCATCATTTACATAATGTTATGATTTATTTTAAACATATAATGATATAAACACTATAATTCAATCAATGTAATTGAATCAATTATGCATCGAAAATCATTATTTGATTTCAAAGAGTCAACCCTATCAGAGAACAATAGTTCCCATACGATAGAGGAGAGCTACTTGCTAGATCTTCCCGGTTTGGGATGGGCGTCCACTGACTTAGTGAAAAACGAATTAGTCGATTGTTCACCTATCGCAATGTCAGTCTGCCGCTTCAACTTACTAAGACTCTTCGGTCCTATGACTTTACGCGAGAGGAAGCACTGAGTATGGAGTATATAATGTACATAGTTGTTTGCCCCGGGTCTTGTTGTTTGAGTTATCTCCTATTAAAAAATATTAAAAAGCATAAAATTAAGAAAGATTTTCTGTGGACAGCTAGAGCGTTTCACAAACTCGTTGCACACCGCTTGTGATTTTATCACTGTGCAAGGGCTATGAACAATACTTAGGTCTTGCTCACGTTCATTAGAAACCGTTTGAAACCTGTAATTGACCAACATTGCCCAGACACAGATCTGCACTTAGGCTTATTTTATGCAAGACTAGCACTTGAACGCCCAAGGTAAAGTTAAGTAATTTCCTATCATTGCATTATGCCAAATAAGAAAATCAGTCTTTGAAAATCCATTCCCTAGGTGCGTTACGAAAGTTCTGGTAGTTTTGCTGGTAGTTCATTGCATTGCTCTGCGAAATAAATTGCCTTTGGCTGCATTTTGTTCCTGCTCACGTGCATTTACTGTGTATGTAGTTTTTAGAGCTATTCAGAAAATCTGAATCTCAGCCAGGGCATTTTTCATTTGATGCACACGAAGATCACTGATTTACGCATTTTTTTTCTTATGCATGCATTAAGGTAGTTTTAGCATGTCGGATTACAAGTTCCTGTTCTTTTCTACACTTAGGGACTGTACAGACGAAGGATTTTTTCCATGCGTATGTCCTTGGAATTATTTCTGTTCAGACGGCGTGTACTTTTCGCAGAGTCAAATATACACAAGCAAACGCATGTGTAGTTTGCACTCTGTTTTTTAAGAGTGTTCAGACGTTGTGTATTTTCCGAGTGTATATTTTGATGCGATGCGCATCGACTGTCACGTGATCTTGTTTGTTTGACGGCATCGATCGAAATGGCGGCATACAATGAAGACCAGAAACCTAGATCTACGTCTGCTAGCGAAGAAGAACAATGGAGTACCAGTGAAGAGGAAGATGCAATTGTTTTCTGCTCTTACAATCTCTCCCAGCAAAACGGAAAAAGAGCAAACAGAATTTTTTTAATAGCCTGGATTTTTTATATCATATAAAATTGGTCGTTCCTCCAGACATTATATAAAGGCTTCTGCAGTCGCCATTTATGTGTTTGTTTTGAAGACCGCGGGTCACTAGGGTTCACGCATGCGCAGTGACCCCTTGATTGCATGTGTATATCAGAGTCAAACATACACATGCGAAACAGACTGGTGTGAACACTCTGGTTTGGTGCATGCCGAAAACAGAGTGAAAAATACACATGGTCTGAATGCTCTGGACGCTTGTGTATTTTTGACTCTGATATACACATGCAAATTGGCTGCGCAGAGTGGTGTGAACAGAAAATAAAATATACACATCGAAAATACACGCGGAAAACATACTGGTGTGTAAGGTAGTTTTAGCATGTCGGATTACACAATTTACCTAGTTTTTATGCAAATCCTTTCACTGAATGGTATATTTAGATCGTTATAATGACCAACAAGTGTTCTTGCAATCATAAGCTTAGTTAAATTTTTATTCAACTTATGGTCTCTTGGGTATTTCTTTTTAATTTTACATGATCGTGGATGCTTTGGTATTTGGTATTTTCTTTTTTTTTTTTTAATCTTTTATGGTTGATGTTGTTGGTATTTTATTTATACTAAGTCATCATTTACATAAGGTTATGATTTATTTTAAACATATAATGATATAAACACTATAACTCAATTAATGCAATTGAATCAATCGTATATCGAGAATCATTACTTGATATGAAAGAGTCAACCGTATCGGAGAACAATAGTTCCATACGATAGAGGAGAGCTACTTGGTAGATCTTCCCGGTTTGGGATGGGCGTCCGCCGACTTATTTTAGAAAAACAAATTAGATCTAGTCGATTATTCACCAATCGCAATGTCAGTCTGCCGCTACAACAGAGGCTCTTCGGTCCTAGGACTTTAGGCGAGAGGAAGCACTGAGTATGGGGTCTGTAATGCACATAGTTGTTTGCTCCGTAGCTTGCTATTTGAGTTATCTCTTATTAAAAAATAGTGACTTCTGTGGTCAGTTAGAGCGTTTCACAAACTCATTGCACACCGCTTGTGATTTTATCACTGTGTACGGGCTATGAACTCCACAAAGCAACGAGCGTCGTTCATGATAATGTATTATAATATGAGACCAACCAACTCACCCCCTTGTATATTTGCGCATCTGTCCCGGTACGCGAGACAAACGACCGATATTGCTGAATATTATCGAAACAAAACATTTTTTTAAATATTGCCTTCATTGTACCCTGCGTGTTTTTTTTTTATTTGTTTCATCAGTTTAATGTGACAGGCTGAGACAAGAGTCATGGTATCCCCGCCCTGTCTTGTGTGTGGCAAAACATAGTTGTGGTGCCTTTAGTCTTTTTTCTTTTAGGACGCCATCGCTTCATTGAAGGGGGAAAATATTATATGGCTGAAGAATTTAGTAGGTAGGCTACAGATTGGATTCATATTTTTCTCAAATAATTAAGTAATCATGTATGAGTTTGGTACATCCTAGCTGTTTATTGATGGACGCTATGTTTGCTCTGACCAGCAGTCGTTCATGTCTCAACTGCAGTAGAAGATCCTCTCCATGAGTTATTATTGTTGTTGTGTTGTTGGGGGGGGGGGCATTGTATGATGTATGTACACAGGAGTCATTGCGTGTTTTTAGTGAGGCTTAGTTGATGGTAGGATGTGTGTACACCGGAGTCATTGCGTGTTTTGAGTGAGGCTTAGTTTATTGTCTGATGTATGTACAGTGTATTGATTGGCATACCTTAGCTTTGTGTGGTGACACGGGTTCGCTAGATCGTAAGATCTAAAATTACTTCGTGACGTCGCAAGGAATGCATCGCATGCATTAGACCTCATAACCCTTTACATGTACAAACAGTACATGGATTAATATTATAGATTCGGGGGTACATGGATTAATATTATAGATTCGGGGGTACATGGATTAATATTATAGATTCGGGGGTACATGGGTTAATATTATAGATTTGGGGGCGAGCTAGGCATGTGGGAAGATGGACACTTCACTGTGACAGGAAAAACAAAAGAGGAGAAGGAGGTTGCATTCACATGTGAGGGCCAGTATTCAACCCCCTACCCCTTTCTCTCTCTCTCTCTCTCTCTCTCTCTCTCTCTCTCTCTCTCTCTCTCTCTCTCTCTCTCTCTCTCTCTCTCTCTCTCTTCTCTCTCTATCTTCTCTCTTTATCTATCTATCTACCTATCTATTTAACTATCTATCTCTTTCTCTCTTTCGCTCACTCGCTCCCCCTCTCTCTTCCTCTCCCTCTCACCCCTCTTTCTCCACCTCTCCGTTAGGAACGAGGTAGCTCGACGACAGAACGCACGACTCCTATTCGGTGGTCCCCGGTTCGATCCCCGATAAGGTTTTGTCGATGTCAGTGCAAATCCCAATGTGACCGTTGAAGATAGAAGTGTTTGTATTACAGCGATGTTGATCTGTGTAACACAACGTAAATTGTCAGTCACTGGTATAGACTTCAGTCTAAGGTTTAAGCCTATTTGCTGACTACGAATGTTTAGAAACCAAAGAGTCAAATCAGACCTTAGCTTACATAGATGGGTATAGTAACATGTATTCCAACTTGTATTTGCTCAGAGCCGAAAAAAACAACAGTTTGACACTTGCGCTCTCATCTGAACATTATGAACTTTTCCATGGTTTGGCCTTCTCGCTGACTCAGCTGAATATAAAAACAAGTCAATAATAGCATGTTTGACCCCGTACCTCTGTGTACATGCTTGCCGGCGCGCGGGAAAAGGGGGGGGGGGGGGGGGGGGGGGGGGGGGGGGTGATGATGAAACTCGGTATTGTGAAGAATGACCTAATGTGTGTGTAGATATTAAAGTGTGTATGTGTAAAGTGCATCTAGGGCGAGTGGCACGAGTGTGCTGCGTAATGCGTACATTGAACACACTCTGCATCCAAAAACACAACACATGGTGCGCGTCGAACGTTGGGGTTAACTTACCACAGATCTGTTTGATTTGACTCCAGCTGCTGTGTTTTCTTACTGGGTGCTCACGTTTGTATTATCAAGTTTGGGGTTAACTTTTTGTTTGTTTGCTTGTTTGTTTACTTTTTTTCAATTAGTAATTCTAAATTTATTAGACGTACCGGTAGTGGTATGTCAGCGCTTTGGAGCACCCCGTTATTTGTTTTTATTTTTTGTTTTTGTTTTTTTTTCTTATTACATGTTCTCTTTTTTATGGGGAAATAGCATGATACGGGAATCATTACGATCGTAATAGACTTAAAACTTTTAATCTCGTTTTATTTTTCCTAATTTTTTTTTCACATTGATATTTTGGTTGGGAGAGAAGTTAGCAAACTTCACAACACATTTAAGTAAAATTCAATACAAAGTATTTAACCCTATGTGAACATTATAAGGTTAATGGTGCGCTGTAATTTAAATTAGTTTTTCCGCATTGATAATCTGATATCCAATTTCTTGGTTGAGCTCTGAGTCCGTTACTGTGGCTTTCATACACCCACAGTGTGATAGGCCTTGGTGTGGTTTTGTAATTGTCTGAAACGTTTTGCTTCGGTTATACTTCTGCAAGCTTCCCTGGTCCTATTGCATTTCAGTATGTTTTGATCCTTATTGTTGACTTCAATTGTCCACATTTATACCGAATGGGGTTTAAACCCCGAATCTTTCTATTCTTGGGGTGATGCTGTAATGCAGTTTTTTGTCATAGTTCGATACGTGTGGGCAATCTTCCGATGTGAGATGTTACCACTGACATAATTCTTATGAGGAATTAGTTAGGAGATATAGATCCTAGTCGGTTTTAACAAGATTTAAATCATACGTTTTTACGAGTACCTCCATTCGCACCCACTTTTCTAGACACACGCTCACACATCTGCTGCTTGTTGGATGTTTTTCACGGCTTAAATGTTTTAAGAAGTAAGTTTCAGTTTGACCTTGAACTTGTTCGCCTGAACGCTAAAAGAAGTATCATAGAGGTCATGCTAGGCGACCTTAACCTTGTACTCCAATAGTTAAAAGCTCGTAGCACTTCATATTCCGGCCATAGGCCGTTATATTTTTCCTCCCCCCCCCCCCTCCCAACCTCTTTCCTTTATCATTTTTTTTTTATTTTCCTTGTCTATCTGTACCTGTGGCAGCACATGTATAGCCGAAGTAACTTGTTTTTGTTTTTGTTTTCTCCGTTGGATTGACCTCAATCGGTTCCAAGTTTACAATAATTTGACCGACATTTGCGCACCGTGTTACATAAACACGGCTTGTAAAAAGCGCTGTCGAAGCGCATGAAACAAACAATAACAATGAAACATGTTCAATTTGCCTGACTGGGCTTCATAGCTTTGCCAGAAAAATCTTACCGCCAACAAGAAAATAGTGCTTATCATTCAAAATGAATTATTGATTAAGTCGTTACCCTATTGATTTTGCAGATGACCGTTACACATGACAGTTCGAATCTTACACATATTTTTAACGTATCCCCCTAGGCAGAATGAATGTTTAGGCCCTATCATTTTTACACACTATTAATTTTGTTTACTTCTCTATAGCAGTTTGATTTGTTAGAAGCGAGACTTTTTAATAATAACAGGGAAAGAAACCGAAATTAACCAACTTTTGCTTTTAGACTAGAGTCAAAGTGAGCTATATCTTTAAACTAGTAGCGACAGTTGGAGCAATTAACATTCCATGGCGAGTATGCTGAACAGAAATAGCCGTGAGTATCATTCTGTCTTGACTAATACCTTTTAGCAGAAAGTGAATTTTAAGCCATGAGGCCTATTAGAGATTTTAATGTTCTCAGAGGTTTTCTTCTTTTTAGCATACTTTTTTAAAATTAAATTTTTGAATAATACACGAACTAGGCCTAGACTTTAATTTTACTCTTTTTCAGAAAGCAAAAATGATAATAAAAAATAAATAAAATGAAGACCCTGCATTAGTCTCACTTAGACATGTAGGCCTACCGGTAGTTGGCGACTTAGAAAGGGAACTGCTTAGTCTTAACGTTTAATCTGTGAAAAAAAGCTTGCCACAGCAATAACGCCTTGCACATTATTATATAATACAAACAGTGGAATCTCTCTCTCTCTCTCTCTCTCTCTCTCTCTCTCTCTCTCTCTCTCCCTTTCTCATTTTCTTTTTGTTTTCTCTCTTTCTCTCATTCTCTCTCTGATAACCCCATCCCTTCTCTCTCTATCCATGCTATCTACTCGCACTTCTTTGCCTTCTTTTTTCCTTCTCCACCCCGTCTCTCTACCTCTCTCTATCTCTGACTCTCGCTCTTCCACTCCCCCTATGTATTATAGTAGTACTAGTAGTACCGGTACTTGGTGGCTGTGGAAAGGATTAACCTTATTAGCCACCCGTTGTTAGTATGGATTACCGGTACGATCCAGGCCACACAGTCCTATATGTACCGGCACAACTCGTGTATTAAAATGTCCATTCACTCAGTCTCTAATTCTAATAACCTTTCCCTCGTTAAGCTCACATGTAAATACTATTCATCATGGTGCGAAGTGAGCTAGGGCGCTGAAGATTTTCCGTTTTATATTATCAGTGTATTCTTTTTAACTGCGACTATGCCGTATTAATTTTGTTTTATGAACATTCAAGTAGTGGATAGTGTAAAAATGTGTTGCCAGAAATGTAAGAGTAACTTTTAACTGCAAGATCAGAGATAGAACTAGGCCATTGCACCGCCGGCCGGATGGAACTGTTTTGTCGAGAAGAACAACAACAACAACAAAGAACATAATAATAATAATAATAATAATAATAATAATAATAATAATAATAATAATAATAATAATAATAATAATAATAATAATAAATAATATCAATACGGAGAAAACTAATTTAACAGTGCCGTAGTTTGTGACAGCTCAGACACAATTACCATTAGTTTATCCCACAGTAAAACATACATTAAACCAAATGATCCAAAACTAAGTCTGCATCTCACCGAGTGGTTGCATGAGCTCAACATAATTATGTTGGACTATTGCGTCATCGTCAGATCTGTGTAGAGTGTGTGTAATTCTTTTGTTCCTGGCGTGCAAGAGTCGTGCATCATGTTACTCCAGCTAGTGGCTTTGCTGTTCGAACAGCTGGCTCGATTTTCAGGTACTGTTTGTAGCGGCCAATAAATCAGCCATACACTTTTTTTACTTGTATTGTGGAAATATGAGGGTTACTGTGGAAAAACAAAAACAAGGCGGAGGGGAATATTTAATTAATGGTGGAAATAAGTTGAACGATCGAGGCTATATTGGTACAATATAATATTAATTCTAACAACCATATTATTGTTTAATGCCAAAGAAGAATGATTTATATGTACTGTTTATTAGGATGTTGTTATGTTTGAAAAACATGGTGGTGGGTATTACATTCAATTAGAGTTATTTTCTTTATTTCTGCATTTTTTAAAAGAACTTTGCGTTTAATTATAGTATACTTTTCTCGAAAATTTGACCTTTACGGAGAAATGTCAATCTTAGCACACCAACTCCACCACACCATTAGCACTAATATGATCGTCATCATCCCATCCTTGAACTATCAACATCAGCAGCGGCAGCACTGTCACCATCATTACCATTATCATCATCATCATAATCATCATCATCATCATCATCATCATCATCATCATCATCATCATCATCATCGTCATCATCATCATCATCATCATCGCACCATCAGGACTAGTACAACCCAAACCGCCACCACTACCAGGGGTATCACCACTATCACTATCATCATTATCCACGTCCATCAACTCATCCTCTCTTCGCGTCATCACCAACACCACCATTAATGCAACTACCACAATCACTACCATCATCATCTTCATCATCGTTGTCAATCTCCGCAGTAGTAAGATCTTTGTCTGTCACTGCCCTTTGCATGGATATACAGAATGATTGTCTCCGTCGTCCTTTTTTCAGTTTCTTTGGATGTTGTGACTGTGTTATTGTGCATGTAAAGAATATTAGACACCATCATTGAGTTCCAAACCCCAACCCCCCATCTTCCCTGTCTGAATGTTGTCTTCGGTCCCCTGACTTTTGTTTTGTGTACATGTGCCTACTGTCAATAGGGTTTAACTTAAAGACAATACGGGCGTGGTAGTTTGGATTGCGAATTGAGGTTTTTAAGGACCATTTTAAACCAACGGGGAGACGGGTTTCCGAAAATACTCCAAAATTATACGTATACCTTGTTTGCTTACATGCATGCCTACAAGAATTATTATTTTCGTTCCCAATACATTTTGACGGGTGCGTTCGTTGAAGCACATAGCTGGACATTGTTATCATCATTTCGGCGATTATTATTAATGCCTTGGGATTGGACATTTTTTGTTTTGCAGCAGCAAAAATGAAATTCAAAAATAATATATCCACTAAAGTGTTTTTACGACTTTGTTGGTCTATGCAGTAATCAGACACCCTGCTAAGATGTGATTTCATGGTCAGTAGGTTTTTCTTTTAGCCTTTTCTTCTCCCTTTTTGAAAAATTGAAAAATAATACTTTGGTTTGGTAATGGGTAGCACTGTTTTAGGCATTCTTTTGCTTATCGTTTGTTTCTGTTGTCTTAAATCTAGACATCGAGCACTAGTGTAGAAGAACTGCTTTGTGCACGTCCGTTTCACGATGTTTTAGCAAAGTTCACAAGAGGTGTCTATTTAATGATTGATTTTATACCTATTTAAGTTTTCATAGGGGTTTAAAACGTTTGTCCTCTGCAAATGAAGTATTTCAATCTTAATCTTGTTGCGTTATCTGGTTTTGCACGCATTTACCCCTAAAAGGATGTCTTTGCACCTGGTTTTCAAGCTGGTAAGTTGAGAAGATGTTTATTTTGTTTCCTCGCGTCTTTCCTCCCATGGCCCGCGACAGCCTTTGGACTAGCCCAGCCAGGCGAACACTACACAGAGACCGTCTTGGACGACGGGACAGTGGTCAAGCAGAGGCGCACCGTGACGCACAGCCCGCGCCCAGGGAAAGGCATGTCCGTTGTGCCCACAGACGCGGAGTCCAGGCAGGAGGAGGAGGTGGAGGACACGGAGGAAATCATGCCAGACGGCACCGTCCACCACGTGCACAAGGTCCACAGGCACTCGGTCAAGGTCGTACAGAAAGCGCTGCGCTCAGAGGACGGCCAGGAGAAGGTCGTGGAGGAGAAGGAAGACGTGCCGGGATCTCACAAGGAAGAAGTTGTGGAGACCTTCAAGGAACCACCAAAGATGGTGCATCAACACGAAGAAGTCGAAGAGGTGCTACCAGACGGGACGAAAGTCAAACGCAAGGTAATTTTAAATCGGATGGTGTCTCGAACCCACACCCACCAGGAATCTTTCGACGAAGGCTCCGGGGGCGGCCGGAAGGTCGAGGACTATGACTTTGACGAGGTGATCCCCGGCACAGAGTCCGCGTTTCTCGAGGGCGTGGATTCCTCTGACAGCGAGGACGGAGACGACGAGGAGCTCTCCATGCACCAGACCACAGACGTGAAGGAGACCACGGAGCTCCTCGATGACGGGACTGTGGTCAAAAAGACTTTCCTGACCACCGAGAAAAGCCGCAAGACGCGCTCCAGGTCGGGCTCTGTTGACCGCAGCGAGACGAGCACGCGAGTAGAGGAGGAGAAGGTCATCCCCAGCCCTCGCCCGCGCTCGCCGCTCGACCCTGACCTTGAGGCGGGGGTCAAGGACGCGGTGAAGACGACCACGCGCACGTCCCATTACGAGGAGGACCACTCGGGCGGCACCGTGGAGAAGACGCTGGAGATGGTGGAGGACATGCTGGCCCGGGGAGCGCTCACTCAGCACGGGGACGCTCCGCAAGGTAAACCCGCCTAACTCGCCTGGCTTGTGGGAAAAATACACTTGGCTGCTGTTACTGAGAGTTTAATATAGTGTTAAACTGACCTTACTCGCCTGGCTTGTGGGATGAATACACTTGGCTGCTGTTACTGAGAGTTTAATATAGTGTTAAACTGACCTTAGTCGCCTGGCTTGTGAGAAAAATACGCTTGGCTGCTGTTACTGAGAGTTTAATATAGTGTTAAACTGACCTTAATCGCCTGGCTTGTGAGAAAAATACACTTGGCTGCTGTTACTGAGAATTTAATATAGTGTTAAACTGACCTTATTCGCCTGGCTTTTGAGAAAAATACGCTTGGTTGCTGCTACTGATGTTTAAGTCTAATGTTTGCGCTTAGTCTAGGCGCCCACTTCAAATCGTGGCTGGGCTGAAAGTGATAATGGCGTTCGAAGCAAGACTGTGAATGGCTTGAACAGTCTCGTTTGCATGGAGCACCAGCTTGAGGGGGTCTAATATTTAGCACCCTGACTTTCTTTCCCTTCTTTCCTCTATACCTTTCCTAACATTCTCTTTGTGTCTCTCTCTCTCTCTCTCTCTCTCTCTCTCTCTCTCTCTCTCTACCCCTCTCTCTCTCTCTTTCTCTCTCACTTTCTCTCTTTCACACACACATACCTTCACTTCTCTTACAACCCTTGGGGTTACCCCCACGTCATACTCACTCTGACAATAGAACAATAGATCGATACTTTAATAACACAGTTAGCATCTTGTTTTAAAGTTTGAAAGTGACTAACCTTTTTAATACAACTCCCCTAGCATGCCGTGTTTCTGGGGGTCCTTTTTATTAAATGCCCTAATCGCTTTCCTTTCATATTTCGGTTTCATAGTTTGCCGATCGAGTTATAAATGCTCCTCACACATGAGACAAGCCTCAGACAAAGAAAAAAATGCGTGACAAATATTGACCAGCAGTAGCAAGATCTGCGCCACGATCATCTGTTACCATCACGAGATGTTTGCGCTTTGTTCAACACAAGTCCATGACAACTAGCTGTAGTCTAACGCTTTTTATCCTATCAATTTCTCTCTGTATTTCTCTCTCTTTATGTCTCTCTCTCTCTTTCTCTCCCTCTATCTTTCTCTCTCTGTCTCTCCCTCTATCTTTCCCTCTCATTAAAAAACTTAAAGCATGTGATTTAACGTTGCCTTCCGCTATGCACGCCTGCGACTAAGTAGTACAATAACCGAAAGCTCTACAATCCTTTCCTCTTGACTTTCTTGCTATTCATTGAATTGTTTGAGTTTCTGGGTGTAGAATTAAATTTAGGATGCATTTACTGAAAATAACGTCTTTCAAGAAAGATATAGTTATTATTCATAAATGTATTATTATTTGCGAGTGGCATATGTTTTATTACGCGATGGGGAGGTTTGAAATGTCAATGGTAACCAATATGTTTTATGCCGCTAAGTTCCTTGCTAACAGCGTGATAGTTGTTCTGCCGATAGTTTGTAAATTTCCGCATGCGTCAAAGAAGAGCGAGTTATAACCAACAATTGATTTCATTAGCTAGCCATGTACTTGAATTCCATGGCATGTGTGTCCCCTGTTATAACTCTTTTGGCTATACTCACTATTTTATTGACTGGTAATCTAAAATCCAATTAGTTACAATTGCCTTAAATTCATTCTTGACCTAATCCAAGGCAGTGATGAGCATTCAACACCTGTCCTTATTCTTAACCTCAAAGCTGAACCAGTTTTTGAGAACTCAGTGATAGTGGTATCTTCGATAATAGGGGGTCCAATTCTCACAAATAACCCATCGGGTACAATTGATATACCCAGTTTTCAGCGCCCAGTGTAAGATTGGTGTTCTTTTCCTGTTTTGGAACACCTCCCATGTGGCTGCTTTACCTTTGCAAAACATCCCTTGCACACCGGTAATTTGATAGCCCTTCTTACGGATCCGAGGGGAGAAAGAAGACATTATATCGTACCCTCTTTCTAACATAATAATTGTTAATATGATTATGATTCTATGTAGCCGTTATGGTGATGTTGGTTTGGTCATGGATATTTAGTTGGGCATTTGTTTTTAAACAAATTAATTTCCGTTGAAACGATATATTTTATATTGTATTTGCTAGGTAGACTTCTCTGAGCATTTTTTTCACTGATATGTCATTTTATCTCCCTTTAAACTGGCGATATAACTATGAGGTAACTATGGGCTCATAGCTGCACCGACTTTCTCGCCTATGTACATTCAGACTTCGTTTAGAGTTCGCTAAATCTATCCCATTTAATCAAACTTTACAACCATTGCTCCCTGCATGCGATTCATATCATGATGTTAAGCCTACATACCCTTGTATTCCTGCCCATAGATAAACCTGTTTATTGAGAATGTATATATGGCACACGTTTAGTCCGGGTAAAACCTGTATTTGGTTAAACCCTACTAGCCCGATATCTTTCGGGTTTCACTGCTCATGGGAAAATTGTTTACGTTGTTTACCCTCGCACCCTCCCTCCCGCCTCAGCACTGGATAGCGCCCAGCCAGGCGAACACTACTCAGAGACCGTCTTGGACGACGGGACAGTGGTCAAGCAGAGGCGCACCGTGACGCACAGCCCGCGCCCAGGGAAAGGCATGTCCGTTGTGCCCACAGACGCGGAGTCCAGGCAGGAGGAGGAGGTGGAGGACACGGAGGAAATCATGCCAGACGGCACCGTCCACCACGTGCACAAGGTCCACAGGCACTCGGTCAAGGTCGTGCAGAAAGCGCTGCGCTCAGAGGACGGCCAGGAGAAGGTCGTGGAGGAGAAGGAAGACGTGCCGGGATCTCACAAGGAAGAAGTTGTGGAGACCTTCCAAGAGCCGCCCAGAATGGTACACCAGGAGGACTTAGTCGAAGAGGTGCTACCGGACGGGACGAAAGTCACTCGTAAAGTTGTCTTGAATCGCATGGTCACCCACACCCACACCCACCAGGAATCTTTCGACGAAGGCTCCGGGGGCGGCCGGAAGGTCGAGGACTATGACTTTGACGAGGTGATCCCCGGCACAGAGTCCGCGTTTCTCGAGGGCGTGGATTCCTCTGACAGCGAGGGCGGAGACGACGAGGAGCTCTCCATGCACCAGACCACGGACGTGAAGGAGACCACGGAGGTCCTCGATGACGGGACTGTGGTCAAAAAGACTTTCCTGACCACCGAGAAAAGCCGCAAGACGCGCTCCAGGTCGGGCTCTGTTGACCGCAGCGAGACGAGCACGCGAGTAGAGGAGGAGAAGGTCATCCCCAGCCCACGCCCGCGCTCGCCGCTCGACCCTGACCTTGAGGCGGGGGTCAAGGACGCGGTGAAGACGACCACGCGCACGTCCCATTACGAGGAGGACCACTCGGGCGGCACCGTGGAGAAGACGCTGGAGATGGTGGAGGACATGCTGGCCCGGGGAGCGCTCACTCAGCACGGGGACGCTCCGCAAGGTAAACCCGCCTAACTCGCCTGGTTTGTGGGATGAATACCGCTACTCTGCTTCATAACCTCCGGTGTGTTGCGCTTTGCTCTATCCCCTCACACTTCCTTACAATGTTAGGAAGGAACATATTTCTGTACCACTAAACAGGTCGTTTTATTTCTCCCATAGAAACGCCAAAGTTCCCTGTGAATGCGGCTTCTAGAAGGAATCTTTCGACGAAGGCTCCGGGGGCGGCCGGAAGGTCGAGGACTATGACTTTGACGAGGTGATCCCCGGCACAGAGTCCGCGTTTCTCGAGGGCGTGGAGTCCTCTGACAGCGAGGACGGAGACAACGAGGAGCTCTCCATGCACCAGACCACGGACGTGAAGGAGACCACGGAGGTCCTCGATGACGGGACTGTGGTCAAAAAGACTTTCCTGACCACCGAGAAAAGCCGCAAGACGCGCTCCAGGTCGGGCTCTGTTGACCGCAGCGAGACGAGCACGCGAGTAGAGGAGGAGAAGGTCATCCCCAGCCCACGCCCGCGCTCGCCGCTCGACCCTGACCTTGAGGCGGGGGTCAAGGACGCGGTGAAGACGACCACGCGCACGTCCCATTACGAGGAGGACCACTCGGGCGGCACCGTGGAGAAGACGCTGGAGATGGTGGAGGACATGCTGGCCCGGGGAGCGCTCACTCAGCACGGGGACGCTCCGCAAGGTAAACCCGCCTAACTCGCCTGGCTTGTGGGATGAATTCCGCTACTCTGCTTCATAACCTCCGGTGTCTTGCGCTTTCCTCTATCCCCCCCACACTTCCTGACAATATTAGGTAGGAACATATTCCTGTACCACTAAACAGGTCGTTTTGTCTCTCCCATAGAAACGCCAACGTTCCCTGTGAATGCGGCTTCTAGGACCTTTTGGCATGATGAAAATCCAAACTTTTTTAGGGGGACAGGAGAAAGCATAAGCTTTTTTTTAAACCTAGCAGACTACTGCTATTTTGTTTTCCATCTTCAGTACTGGTGGCGGCTTTACGAGAGCCCATGTTGTTCTAGGAGAGCCATACCTCCCTGGCCGCGGTCCTTACTGCTATAAGGTCTTCCGTGGACATGACACAGTGTTTCAAATTGTTCGCAATTTTGCTTGTAAAGTACATCCTATTTTATACATACCAAAACATGGCAAAAAATTGACCTATTTTTTTCTTTCAACTTTAAAATATAGCCATTAATCTCAAAGACTTAGATTGCATCAATATTGACTATGGGACCTGAAACGGATTCATATAGTTATTTTTTCCAAGACAATAGTTATCGCCGCAACTAACCGCAGACTTTTATTCTAACCTCTCCCACGTTGCTATGATTTTTCGCACCTGTTTTATGATACCGTGTTTCATGACGTTTTGATTATCAATGCCTGTTTGTTTCATGACGTTTTGACTATCAATGCATGGTTGTTATTTTGTTTTGAATGTTCACCTCACATTTATTTCAGTTCCTTGATTTTGTGTTACATGGAATAGTAATGTATCTAACATTTCATAAGCATGCTTAACATTTTATGTTCTTTTCCGCATATTTATTTTAGATAGTATTTATGTTCATTTTCTGTTTCGGTTTCTTCGTTCTTCTTTATTGTTTGCCCCGTTTTTACTTCACAGAGCCATCTTTTGTGTATCTGTTTTACAATGAATAATATTATGATTCAGCAATGCTTAAAATGTGTAACTCACATCGGTTTTTTGTTCTGTTTTTTTTGCCAAGATATCTCCATGTCCTATCTCCAAACTCTCATCTAAAAACCAATACTTTCAATCAAATTCATTTGTCTTAACATTTTAACTTGTATTTAACAAAAATAGCATTTGATTTCGTATTTCATTTGAATTTGCTGTGAAAATAATATATGAACAAACTGAGAAAAATTATAAAGCGGTTTTCTTAGTTAAAAACTTCTAAAAAAAATGATATCGACCAAGGGTGCTTGACACATGGATATTATAAAATACTTAGATGGGTACGGTTCAATGGCAACATTATTTTTAAGCTTGCAAGGTATGTCCTTTGTATCGGGAGATGAATTCAGCTAAAGAACAGAACTCACGGTACCCTTTTGGTTGTAGAAATGAAACCTTCCCTCTGTGGGAGTTCAGTTGAACCAAAAACTTACTTAAGCTCCTCTAGCAACAACATTCACAGATTTTTTTGTGTTGCCTGGTGTTTGTTCCAGAGGCCCGCGAGTTGGATGACCCTGGGTTCGCCAAACGGGATGTTATCAAGGTCACTTACTATGCGGATGACCTTGAACCTTCAGGTGAAAGGCTGCATGGCGTGCTCTTCTTCCATAGCATCCCTGAAGTTTAAAAAAGAATTATTCGAAATACAATTTAGACGAAGCATGTTCTAATTTTATCTCCAGCTTGGGCAACTCAAAGACCTTGTTGTAACTTGACCTTTCAATCGGATGATCTTGACCCTTCTGGTGAAAGGTTGCTTCGCTTGTTCCTTCCATAGCATCCTTGAAGTTAAAAAACTCATTAGATAAATACTCCAGAAAAATCATGTTGAAATGATACCTGTGGTTTGGGCATCCCATTGACCGTGCAGTTTTTGATACTGGGCAATAACTAATAAACAGTTTGACAATTTAGTTAGACTAATAACTAAAACATGTATGTTCCGTTCATCACTAATTGCATTTCACTTTCATCGTACCTTCCTCTCTCATCCTGGAAGGGGAATTTTTCTACACGTCTTATTGAAAAAAGTTCTACGAAACCTTATAATCTTTTCGGTGGACTTACCAAACCTTTATTGAGGACTCGGGGTCAGAAAACAACACAGATAACTGCCTCTGTGGAATGCTACTACGCCTGGATCTATGGCATTTTGTTTGTTTTGTTGCTTAACGTCCAACGTTAGCATTATATAACTATATTGTGGACATGGATCTGTGACAACTAATTTTTAACCTGCATAGACATTGGGGGTTCGTCAAAACCATATTGGACTTAGCAAAATTCGAACGAACTCTTAGGTTAATACCTGACAATGTTTCCACTATTTTGGGCAAAATGTAACAGCATAATTTTTTTTTGTTTGTGAATGTCTGGGTTGATAAGACCTTTTTTATTGCATGGACTTTTAATGTTAGAATTAACCTATTTTCTAATTCTTTCAATTTGTATTTCCGTGGTTATACTCATTCATCGATTTTGTTGCTTTCCTCGAATGCCATACTTTAGGACCTAGCACTATTTTCGGTATTGTCTCTTTGAATGATGGTATATTTATCTTTTAAGTTTTGTATTTCAAACTAAATGGGTCTTTATAGGATATTGTTGTTTGCATGCTTTTTACAGTTGAGTTAAACTAAAACAAAAGTGGTTTTTTTTTTCAAAATAAGGAAAATAAGAGTTCGTGGCAGTTCCGTGGTTGAGTATTCCTGGTTTGTTTTTAATTACATATAAGGGAATTTACTTACAGTGATAACGTGAATCAAGACCATTTGTAACTAAATTTAGAATTTTCCTCTGTAGAATCGAAATGAACGTTTTGACTGACTTCAATTGCTGGAGATCCTTTTCAGCTCTCTAAACAATTTCAGAATTCAGATCTACATTTTTTTTTTAGTATTTATCATCAAAAAAGTACTGCATCTTTAGCTCTTGGCATTTTGAGTTGCACTTTTTCAAAAGTTGCAAAATGTATTGTTTTATTTAATTTGCTTGTTTGTTGTTGTTTAACCTATTTTTTAATGTTTCTTTTTACAATGTTCTTTTCTTTAAAGCTCAGCACTGAACAGTTTGTTCTTCCGCAAGTGGATTTATGCTATACAGGTGTCAACATTAGACTTTGAGTTGTCTTATCTGTTTATAGCAAACTACGGAGGCGTGAAACATACCAGACGTCATTATACGAAGTCTCTCTTGTCGATTCTATCGTTTTATTAGTATGCCATGTCACTTTTTTCACATGAAATTTGTTACTACGGTACTCAAAATTTCGCAAAATGTCAAATAGGTTTGATTGATTTTAATGATTGTTGTTATTTATTGTTCAATTTATGCCAGAGCTCTGTTGAACTAAACCTTGATACCATGATAATGTATTTTCTATCCACTCACTCTCTCTATAGCTAGCGCAGGAGCCCCGCAACATGACGAAGCAGGTACTTGTTTTGACCCTCCTCAGCTTTACCTTTCATCTCTAGTCTTTTACATGTTCAATGGTTGATGTAATATGATGCGCTTTACCCTTCGTCAGTCAATTTTGTCACTATTTCATTCATTCATATCTAGCGTCGAGTACAATTTATATGTGACATCAGCTTTTGTTGTTCCTGCTGCTGTTTCTGTTGTTTTGTAGTTGCTTTAAAAATCTCAAAGGTACGTCAAATTTACGAAAATATTAAATTAGTCTTTTTTTTATAATCAGCCCCTTTGATTGTTGATGATCATCTTAAATGTTTCATTATTAAAGTAAAATGTTTCTTTTCATAATGTTAAATGTTGTCTAATGGGTCGAATATAATTCTTTTCTCCCATTATGTAACTCCTTGTCTTGGTGCAAGAACTATTGGCTTCACACTGAAAATCAGTCTCATCTTATTCATTAAATTTATACGGAGTGAAAACAAAGTCTTTTAGGTGGAAACTGATATAGATATTCAGGTGTTTGTTTGTTTTCCTAATTGCTTCGCTTAAACCAACCATTCAACCAATGGCATTTTTTTTTAATTATTAAAAAATTGCTTAATGCATATTTTATCTGTAAACTGTTTAAGGCACCATGTGCTTCCTTACTTTTCTTCCTAATTCCTCACTAAATAAAAAATACAAATTAATGTTTAACTATTTTTCACATTTAAATGAAATCCACAGATTTTAAGCCATTGATTTTCCCCATTGTCCACGCATGCTGAACTTAATTTCTTGTAAATAGTTTTGTGTTTCCTTGTTGTTTTTGTTCACTCTTTTAGGAAAATTCATAGAAAGTTCTATAAACAAACCCTTTTGAAAAATTAAAATTAACTTGGAAAAGCAGCATTTTTTAGTAAGCTAAAGTATGTTTATGAACATTAAATGTCAACTTTTAAGTTCAATTTCAATGAACAAAACTATCATAAACACGCTTTAAAAAGCACATTTCTTTCATTTCTTTCCATAATGGAATAAAAACTTTATTAGTCATTGTTTGCAGGATTAGTTTTAATGGAATAAAAAAACTTAATTAGTCATTGTTTGTAGGCTCCTATACCGGTCGACGATTTACTTCCATCCTAACAAGTAATTCATAAAACTTACTTTTCCTTTCAACTTTGTTTCAGCCAAGTAAACACAACCCATTTCCCTTTTTGCATTATTCCTAGCGAAATGCAGCACATTTTAGGTTTTTTTTTTATACCACTCTACATGTCTTCCAATACTTTTTTTTTCAGAAAAAGGCTTTTTTTCACGTACTTATCTTAGCGAAAAAAGACCATCATCAGAATCTTCATTAATGTTTGATGTTCCTTTCTATTATTCTATACAAATTTGTATTTTGTATTTTTTCCCAACAATTAATTTTTGGCCTTCTCTGTTATAATTTGTGTTTCCTGCAGCAACTGCCTTAGTGCGCCGTGGCTCTTCCTGCAGGCTTCAAGGCGTGTTTTATAACATTTACTGTATTATGACTTGCCTTTATCTAGAGCTGCCAACCAGGCTACAAAAACGCATTTCCGAGTATTTAAGTGTTGAATGTATTGTTATACGCTGGTTAAGTTGGCAGCTCAATTTCTTGTTTTTCCTTATCACTTCAAAGTTATGCCTCAATACAGGCCCATAGTGTTTTTTTCTGTAGCTTTGGGGTAGTAGATTTGCTTGCATGGATGTCTGCACAGTTACCGTGCTTTGATCACCGTCACTCCTCGTCACCTTCGTCATCTCCATCATTATCGTCCTCGTAACCTTGACCTTCTACGCTGTCCGGGCCGGGGTGAGTATGAATAATTATAAGTTCTGTGTTTTTTGTTTGTTGTTTTTTCCTCTATGTTTGAGTGTTCTTGTAATTCCACAAATTCTGCTTACGATGGAAGCTGTGCCGAGTCTTCTTTTTATGTATCCAAAATGGATGGGTTTTTTTGTTTTGGTATCCACATGACTTTAAATGCTTTATCTTTCTCTTACGTAGCCTTCCTCCTGTTCTTTTGTCAATCTCATTTTCTTATCCCGGGTTCTATCATAGCAGTTGGGCTTCTAAAAAGTTGAAGAAAAGTGCAGATAGATTTAAAGTACCACTTATCTGTTTGTGCATGTGCTTCAGAAGCTCATTGGCAACTCTTCTTCTTCTTCTTCTTCTTCTTCTTCTTCTTCTTCTTCTTCTTCTTCTTCTTCTTCTTCTTCTTCTTCTTCTTCTTCTTCTTCTTCTTCTTCTTCTTCTTCTTCTTCTTCTTCTTCTTCTTCTTCTTCTTCTTCTTCTTCTTCTTCTTCTTCTTCTTCTCCTCCTCCTCCTTCTCCTCCTCCTCCTCCTTTACACCGTTGTTTAAACATGGCTTTTATATGACATTTGTTAGGTTTGCTTTATACACAAAAATAAGTTGACGCATTTGATTTTCATAGTTTTCAAATTATTTTAACGTACATTATTATAGCTATAGCTTTTGCACTGCAGTCTTCTTTTGGCCAACAGCTCTTATTTTTGCCAAATTACAAACCAGACATTTTCACATCTGTAGGAATTCCAAATTTACTATTACTAGCACTTCTGAGACATGGTCTTTATCTCAGAGAGAGGGGGCAATTCCCATGTTTTAAGTCTACAAAATATCACAAACCATTATAGTGGTATTAAGGATACAATCTTTTTCCATCTTTAGTATCCAGGCTTATACCATCTGAAAATAAAATTTAAAAACCAAGCAGTATCTAGCTTGACGTTAGTTCTCTAGTTAGTTACATTTTCTTTTTCTTTTTTTTTTGTTAATTTCATCATTTAGCTCATGTGTTTCTTTTATGTCAAGTTGAAAATTAGTTAATCTAGAAACACACTAATTTTTTTTTCATTTCAAAAGTGTAGATTTTTATTAGAAAAAGGGTTTATGTGTATTTTCACGTTTCCATGTAATTTGATTTTATAATGTGTTTTTAAGGGTTTTGAATGTGATTGTTTCAAAGAATGTTGTGAATTTGTTAACAATTTTTCTGTAGCTCTTCTTCTGACGTTATTTTATTTAACTTTTCGTTTTTCGCGTAATATTTACAATCTCTACTCACCGCTTTTTGAGAGAGGCTCTAACTTTGTTTCATTTGTTTGTGTTTGACTAATGATTTGGCTCTTTCTCTCTCTCCTTCTTTTTAATGCTTTCTGTTGGACTGGCCGGGCACATCAGAGTTGCCCCAGGATAAGGCTAGGGTTGAACACGATGAGTCGGGGAGAGGTGGGGAGCAGGTGGAGGGTAGAGGGGACCACAGTGGGTTGAGAGAGGGGTCAGAGAAGCTAGCCTCTGGTGAGACCGAGTCTCCCGCTATGGCGGTAGGCCTAGCTCATGATCAGCCTGTAGCGCATGCCGAGTTCTGTGAGACCGTGGAACAGGAGACGGTCTCCGCTGAGGAAGAGTCGGTGTCCGCGATGTCTGTGGATGCGCGGCAAAGCGCCGTGACCTGTGAGCAGACAGAGATTGTCCAGGCGCCTAGTGGGGAGGACGACCTGGCGGAGGTACGTCGGGCTGAGGTGGTTGAGGAGGTAGAGTGTGAGACCGCCCCTGTAGAGGCCCGATTGCCAGCCGAGCAAACCATTGTGACTGTAGTGGTGAGTGAGGCGGATGATGTGGAAGAGGAAGCAAGAAGTGAATATGGTGATGACGCAGAGAACATTGTTCAGCCCGATATTGACCAATATGCACAGGATAGACCACAAGAGGACGAAGTGTCCCGAGAAGCCGTCCTCTCTGCAGAAACAAAAGAGATCCCCCAAACCTCAGAATCAGATTTGGCTGAAGGGCTGGATAGGTATGAGACGATGAACCAATTTGAAGGGGATAGTCCCAACATCAACATTGAGGAAACGGAAGAGGATTCTGGGACAACTTACTCAGACTCACGTTTTGCACCGTCAGACTTGGAATACACAAAGCCTGAGGAAAGCGGGGCGCTAGAGGAGGAGTCTCCCCTCACAGCGCCGAAATACACATCCATTGCCGACCCCATCACCAAAGAACTCGTCAGAGAGAAGATCGAGACCATTGAGGAAGTGGTCACTCAAATGGAGCACCGCTATGACACATCCGTTGAAGCCCGGTCTTTCTCTCAGAATATTTTCACTGCCCAATCAAACGAGGGCATGTTCTCTGTAGAGAGAGAGGAGGAAGTCCTATACAGACAAGAGTCCAGGACGTCTGTAGTGACTGAGGATGCCAGTGAGCCGACCACTCAGGACTTCTCCGAAATTCGGAGTGAGATGGTGGAATCTACTGGAAGTCAATCAGACTTTGGCAAAAGTGACGAAGCCGAACATGTAAATGAAGACGTCGAAACTTTTCAAGATGGGCGGGGACAGACATCAATGGATGGGCAAACGAGAACCGATACGGTAGAAGAGAAGTACGGCGCGTATGCTGAGGAAGAGACCAGCTTTGGTGAGGACACCATCGGAAAAGACGCTCAGTCAGATCTCGACACACATCAGGACAAGAGTGATGAGAAGGAGATCGGATTGCATCAGACTAAAAATGTAACGATGTCCGCTCGTATTATCAGCACTGAGATTGAAGGAGAGGAGGAAGAGATTTACGATCAAGAGGAGGACCAGTACCTACCGTCTGATCGAAAGATTGATGACCAGGATATTGAAGAAGGGGCAAAGTTAAACATGGAGATTTTGAGATCTCGTGTTTCTGATACTAATATAGACGAGGAACAGGATAGCATGGCTGCTACCACTGGGAGTGATATAGGCAGGGCTGAGGAAGTCGACCAGGACTGCCTGTCAGAATGTAGGGAGAACTCTGTGAGAGGTGAGATGGACGAGGCCGATAGAGACTTCAAAGAAGAGGAGTCTGTTTCTCATGCTGAGGAATGGCCAGATACAACAGAGGAAGAAAAGGGCGATGTACTTGTGCTAGAAGAGACCACAATATTCACCAAGATAGATGGAGTTGAAAGAGCCCTGGCTGCTGCTCCGAGCGATGAGGAAGATGAAGTGGGTGAACCTGCAGTGGAATCCACCAGGATAGGTGAAGTTGATGTCCCTAGTGGTGAAGAGAATGAGCCTGTGGTTGAGGAAACCATGGAAACCACCAAGACTGTAGAGGTTGAAAGTGGTAGGGTTGCTGTTCCCAGTGATGAGGAAGATGTAGAGGAGCAACTGGTGGAAGAAACCATGGAAACCACCAAGACTGTAGAGGTTGAAAGAGATGTGGTTGTTGTTCCCAGTGATGAGGAAGATGTAGAGGAGCAACTGGTGGAAGAAACCATGGAAACCCCCAAGACTGTAGAGGTTGAAAGTGGTGTAGTTGTTGTTCCCAGTGATGAGGAAGGTGAAGAGGATGTACCTGTGGTGGAAGAAACCATGGAAACCACCAAGATTGTAGAGGTTGAAAGAGATGTGGTTGTTGTTCCCAGTGATGAGGAAGGTGAAGAGGATGTACCTATGATGGAAGAAGCCATGGAAACCACCAAGACTGTAGAGGTTGAAAGAGGTGTTGTTGCTGTTCCCAGTGATGAGGAAGATGAAGAGGATGTACCTGTGGTGGAAGAAACGATAGAAACCACCAAGACTGTAGAGGTTGAAAGTGGTGTAGTTGTTGTTCCCAGTGATGAGGAAGGTGAAGAGGATGTACCTGTGGTGCAAGAAACCATGGAAACCACCAAGACTGTAGAGGTGGAAAGAGATGTGGTTGCTGTTCCCAGTGATGAAGAAGGTGAAGAGGATGTACCTGTTGTGGAAGAAACCATGGAAACCACCAAGACTGTAGAGGTGGAAAGAGATGTGGTTGCTGTTCCCAGTGATGAGGAGGATGAAGAGGAAAACTTGGAAGAAACTATGGCATCCACTAAGACAAGTGAAGTCCAGATAGGTATTGTTACAGTACCTAGTGATGAAGAAGATGAGGTTGATGAAACAAATGCTATTAAAGAAAAGGCATCGACTGACGCCCCTGATGTCGAGAGGGAAGCGTCCCCTCAAACCTTAAGCGGATACGTTTCAGAGGAGTTTACTCGTGAAGAAGAAACTGGCGTATCGAGTGTGTCTAAGGAAACAGTGGAGGTCCTTTTTCACGCACCAGAAGAAAACGCGGTCACTGTAGAAGAAGACAAGGAAGACGACGAAGAACTGAAGGAGTTTGAAGAAACTGAGCGAAGTCTACAGAACGAGGAGGAATTCGGCTCTGACCAGAGTCTTGAGAATATCGAGGAGGACAACGTAGAGACTCCTCAAAAGGTTGAAATAGAGAAAGAGATATCGTCTGAGGGACAGGTGGAGTACCCAGACTTTGACAAAGAAGATCATGCCGAGAAAGAGGCGGTCCTTGAAGCCCAAAGCCATGGAGTGCATGAGACCATTCAGGGGCAGCGTGTCGTTGATGATGATGATGAAGAAGATGCTGACTACCATTATGAATCTGCAGACCAAGATACTGCATGCTACAGTCGGAAAAAGGTTCTTGTAGAAACTCGAATGGGCTCTATAGAAATTGAAGAGATTGAACCCGAAGAAGCTGCAGAATTGAGAGCAACGGACCAAAACACGGGCACTCGTTTCCAGGACATTCTTGAAAAGACTGAAGTACCAGAGGAGGACGCAGACGCCCCATTACAGGTTGTGAGTAGATATGATGAACACGCAGCGACTGAAACAGACCAAAAAGCTACGAGTTTTGAATCAGCATCACAAAAGACCCACGCGGTATCATCTTTCTCAGAAGTAAAGGTTTCTTCTGAGGTGAGTTATGAAGTGGTTACCGTCGTTACCGAGAATATAAGCGAACAAGCAGAAATGCAAGAGCTATACACAAATGAATCAATGTTGATTGGACACATGCCAGAGGTACCCACCAAAAGCCCCCATATTTCGTCTGAGGAGGACGAGGATGATGAAGACCAAGCTGTGGAAGATCAACCCTCATCAAACCAGGTACAGGAGGATGACGATGATGAGGAAATATATTCCACATCTATGAAAATCTTGGGGTCGACGCCGGATGAGATCGATGATATTGAAGAGGATGAAGAGAAGTACGAGGAAAACGACTATAATGTAGGAGACGAGGATATCGACCAAGAGATCGAAGAGCAGGAGCAGCTTACTGCGGCCCTCATGTCCCAACTGTCGAAAAGTGATTCTGGCGAAGACGAAGAGCAAGAACAGTTTAGCCGAGAAGTTGCAGAAACCAATGAAACGTGCTTACAACAGATAGTAGAGCACTCAACGGAGAGCGAAACACTTGCAGAGGACCAGACGGACAGTCAACCCAAACTGAAGTCAGACTTTGTCAGAGTTCATATCCCAATACTGGAGCACTTTGCGTGCACGCAGGAGAAAGATAGTCGAGGAACGCCCTCCACTGAATCTGGATCTTACTCCATGAAAACCGAGCCTTCTCTAAAGGAAGCAAAAGAAGAGGATATCTCTGAAGAAACGGCAAAATCTGATGTCCCTGATGTGGATCAGCTTTTCGGCAAAATCGATAAGCAAAAAGGTGACCTGGAAGAAGATGTTGATAAAGCGTTCGAGAAATATGAGAAGGAAACACCCCTTGTTGCTCCTATAGATGCCAAGATCGGAGAAGACGCTCTCGAAGCTGATGAAGATATCGACAGAGCCTTTGAGGTTTACGACGATGAGACAGAGCAAGCTCTTGTCGTTCCGATAGACGCGGAGGTCGGAGAGGACGTCGCGGAAGTGAAAGAAGATATCGACAGGGCGTTTGCCGCGTACAGTACAGAGAGCGCCCCTCCAGCGGCTGAGGAAGACGATGTTGATTCCGTGTCAGCCATCCAAGAACAGATCGGAGTTGTTGAGCCAGAAGCCGTTGAAGTCATCTCTACCCAAGGAGAAGTTGATGGTGATAGGAAGCCGCTTGACTCTGTAAATGATGAAAAGGAGGAATACGAAGTAACATTAAGCAAAACTATCGTTCAGGAGGCGTTGTACACTAGCATTGAAACCACTCGCAAGATGGGGGAGCTTGATGAGGTAGAGGACAAAGCCTCAGAAGAAAAAGTGGAAAAGGCGGTTAGTTCAGACGATAAGACAAGTGAGTCAGACGTCATCGAGGACCGTGTAGCTGAGGAGGAGGAACGTCCTACACCAGGCGATGAAGAGGAGAAATTACCGGTTGTCCGTGCCTCGGGGATCATGGCTGAGTTACAAGAGTTGGAAGCCGACCAAGGTAGATACGAGGCCATGTCAGATGAGGAGCTTGCTGATGATTATAACGAAGAAGAAGAACGTGACGATGAATTATTCGGGGAGCAAAAGATTGACGACCATGAAGTGGAGCAGCCAGATGGTACCGGCGATCTTGGTAGCAATGGAAGCGTTGACCTGTGCACATCTATAGATCGAATGGAAATCACTGTTGAGGAGCCTGGGCCAGAACAATTAATTAAACCTGAGAAAGGGGCTGAGGAGTCTAAGCTTGAATCGGAACCAGAGGCGGAGGCGGAGCCTGAAGTTGAAGTTGAGCCAGAGCGGGAAACATCAACTGTCACAAGTGAAATCATCGTGGAAGAGCGATCACAACTTGTGCGTAGCAAACATGATGATGAGAGAGTTGTTGCGCAGGGGCCTGAAGAGATGGAAGATGAAGAAATTGAGGATATTTTCCCGGAGACATTCATCGATCGAAGAGAGGAGTTTCTGGAGCTAGTTACCGAAAAGTTGGGCTCGGATGGCTTCCCGCTTACCAAAGTACCTCCCATACTGGAGTCCGGACAAGACCACAGTGGGAGCTCTTCTCCCTCGGGCCCGTCACAGCCGCCTATTGAGGGCGACGGTGTGGGCGGTTCTGGACCAGCGGGCGCCTACCTGCAAGGCCCAGTAGACGGACTGACAATGGGTGTAGGCTTGAACCTCCCGCGCTCTCCTCTGTACCCCACGAGCTCTACGGAGGTGCACGACCGGTCAGGCTCTCCCAGTGACTTGGAGGAAGAGATCAAGGAGATGGAGGTAAAACTCCACCAGATTCAGATGAAATTTGATGAGGGAAGTCAGGACAGCCAGGATGAGGAGGAGGCATATTTCTCCCCGGAGGCGCCGTCCCCTTACAATTCTCAGTCGGGCCAATCCAGTGAAGATGGCCAGAGGAAGCAGCGCTCCTTGTTCATGGCTTCAAGTATCTCTGGCTCAGAGTTCACGTCTCAAAGCGATGCTGAGTACTTCACCGGGCAGAGCGGGGAGACGACGGGGACCAGCTCCTACTACTCTGCTCGCAGCGAGGTGATGAGCAGCTCGAGCTTCACCTCGGGCCCAAGTGAGACCATGACCGGCTCTGAGTGCACCCTCACTGGCTCAGAGGGAGGCCAAGACGATGAAGAAGAAGACGACGAGGAAGAAGATGAGGAGACTGAAGGTTTCTCCCAGAGGCTGATGTACGAGAAGAATGAGCAAGCGACAGATGAAACTGTCGAATACCAGCATGCTGCAGCAACAGTATCGTCATCCGAGGGCGAAAGAGGGGTCGTGTCCTCATCTGAAGGTGAACGTGCAGTTATGTCTTCAACCGATGACGAGAAGGAACATATGGAGGACGACGGCGAGGATGATGATGGGCAGTTTGAATGTCTCCCACTGGACCGTCCGCCGTCAGTGTCCGACTTCACGTTGATCGAGTCCATGGACCAGGAGAAACTGAACATCAGTCTGGGCCTGGTTGACGACATCACAGCTCGCACGGCCATCCACTCTCCCCTGGCGCGGAGTTCAGAGCTGCTCGCCTCTTCGTCTGGCGCGGAGGACGCGGCGCTCGCCTCGCCTGGCTCTCTGAGCGCCCCGCGGGACTCGGACATGGAGAAGGACAGCCTGCAGGGCGATGACGACGGAGATGATGAGGAGGGGGAGGCCGGGGACTACGACAAGGAAGGCAGTGACGACGACGAGGGCCCGGTGGGTGACGAGGACAGCAGGATGGTGATGAGCGATGCCCAGTCGGACCGGCCACCTTCTCCCTCGGACTTCACCCTCATAGCGTCCCAGGACCAGGAGAGTCTCAACAGAGTTCTGGGACTTGACCAACAGCAGTCGCCGGAGGCAGGCCAAGGTAAGAGCTCGGAGCGGTTAAAACTAATACTTTATTTCGATGTGCCACTAATAAACTTTACAAAAATTCATTACATGGATAATAGTCGTTGTGAACTAAATTCGATACGATTTACACTTTAAAGTTTAACTAAGAACAGTGTTGCAACTAAAATAAATTAGGAATTCACCCTTATCCCTAATGTCTGTCTAACGTAGTTTTAACATAAACTTGTGTTGAGGGACTATCAACATAATGTTACCCGCATCGTTTTGCAATGGCCATATCAAACAAATCTAAGATCGTATCTTTAAGTAAATAAGTAGTCCACATATTGTATAGCTAGAGTTTTGTGGACAGTACTAATGTGCAGTTTTTTAAATTGATTGTTCTCCTATGATTGAACATATTATCTATAACACTTTGTAAGGAAATATCGACAACTCCGAACCTATATTAGAAGTAATTAAAATAACGTAAATAGGAAAGATACTTAGAGACATACAGAGAACAAGAGAAAGAAAATGAAAACGTCGCCTTATGTTTTAGAGTTTGTTAATCTTTAAGGTTGCAAGTTTTGACTCTTCCTCTTCACCCGGCCTCTCTAAATTTATTTCATATACTTGAACTTAGGTAATGACGCGATGATGTGAAGTACCTGTTATGATGGTTTACTACAGGAACGGGGGTTAAACTTTTTTTTAAATTCTAATTACGTGTAGTTTGAAAATTGGTTTCAAAATAATGTCTCTGTTCACGCTAATCTTCATGTCTCTTGTGTGCCATCTCTCCCTACCAGCTGCGTCAATGCCCTGGGAAGAGGACCTGGAGCGCGCCATCACTGACGCCGACGCGCAGAGCACGGAGTCCAGCGACGCCGCCATGATGGTCGGCCTTGACCACATGTCCACTGCGGGCACGGACAACAACACCATGTCCGGCTTCAGCTCGGAGAGCGGTCAGCAGGAGGCCTCGCCGCTTGAGGAACGCGACAGCAAGCACGGGCTGTACGAGAACTACCTTCGGGAAATGGATCGGGAGTTTCCGGAAGCGTCCGCCGTTGCGGCCAGACAGGACGAGGAAGAGGGGGAGGCTGAAGGTGAAGGTCAAGACGGAGCTTCCGCCGGAAACGTTGAGCCTTCAGTTTCCACGCTAAGTCTTTCGGAGCATACTACGGTCGTTGAGAGTCTGACAAGTGAACAGGTCGTTTCTCGCCTTGAAAGAAAAGATGGTGGAGAGAGTTTGGAGAAATGGGGTGTGTCGGAATCGGTTCAGGAAAAGGAAACGTTTAGAGGAGAGTTGACATCGTCTGGTGGAGATGACGAGTCCTTGGAAACTGGTGTCGTAGATCAGGCCGAGGTCTCTCCTCAAGATCGTTTCGATTATGCTGATGGTAATGATGATGATGATAAGGATGATTATGACAAGGATGATGGTGTAGATGATGCTCGCAAAGATTTTTCCACAGGAGCTGAATCAACAGGTCCTCCTGCGGCTACAACTGCTGATCTTGAGGAGGGAGCTCTCGGCCCTGTAGACCCAGAGATCACTGGTCAAACAGTAGAGAGGAAATCAGAGATCACTGGTCAGACAGTAGAGAGGAAATCAGAGATCACTGGTCAGACAGTAGAGAGGAAATCAGAGATCACTGGTCAGACAGTAGAGAGGAAATCAGAGATCACTGGTCAAACAGTAGAGAGGAAATCAGAGATCACTGGTCAGACAGTAGAGAGGAAATCAGAGATCACTGGTCAAGCAGTAGAGAGGAAATCAGAGATCACTGGTCAGACAGTAGAGAGGAAATCAGAGATCACTGGTCAAACAGTAGAGAGGAAATCAGAGATCACTGGTCAGACAGTAGAGAGGAAATCAGAGTCAGTCCAGTTTGAGTCTTTCTCTCGGGTTTCTCGGTCTGAGCATGGGGTTAGCTTCTCGACTACTCGCGTGGTAGAGGTTTCTAGCAAACAGTCGTTTGAGAGGGGAGGAGAGAGCAGCGGTGATGTGGGTCACCTGTTGGCCGACCCTAGCTTTCCCACCTGGCCCCTGGAAGGTGAGTTGGCTCGCTTCAGGCTCCGGCCGACCATTTTCCTTCATCTATCACTAGTATCAGTATCAACAATATTTATCGGTCGCTCATTATTAAAGTTAACTGGACGCCCAGTAATTTAGTTCTTTTTTTTCAATCATTTTGGCGCTATCATTCATCTTTATCCGTTGCTTTGTGCTGCTGCATCATACATGTATATCAATCAGTTCGCTCCCTTGTTTCAGCATCATTCAACAGTCATTATTATAGTTTTCTTCTCCATCTTTATTTCTTCTGTAACGTTTTATTGTCTTAAATTTTCCTAAAATGTTAATTTGCTACGATTCAATAACAACATTTTACAAACACCCCAAATACTTAACCAATTAACTATATAATACTTATTTTAACAGTTAAGACATGAAAATGAAAGAAGAATGCGCCGCAAACAGCTGGGATGTTGCATGCTACATATAAAGTCGTTAGACTATAGCGCTGTGTCAATAAAGTGTACATAGCATGGAATTATAAGAGCGTCAGCTTCGGTGTTGCTTGGACAGCTGTTATACTTTGTATATCACAAAGGGCTATCGAAACAGGCTTCCCCGGCTCCTAGATAAGACCAGATATTATCTCAAGTTATCTCAAGAAACTCGATCTCTGTTCTGGGCGTTTTACTTTCTGAGGGAAAGTTTCATGTCTTGTTGCAAGGCTGTAACTGTAAAAAGGGCTTCTCACGAAAGTGCTAGTTCTCTTGGCGCAAGTCTTCAGTTTGTTCTTGTCGAATTGTGAATTTACTTGACTCAGTCATGGTATGAAAGGGGGCGTTACTCTTTATATCAGCTCTGCCATATCTCTCCCTCTCTGCCTCTCAATCTCTGTCTCTTTGTCTCTGTATATATATATATATTTCTAGCGCTTTCAACCCCTCACCTTCTAACTCATCTTCTTTCTCTAACCCTTTCCAATACTTAGTTATGTATTCTCTTGGTTGGCCGGTCTACTTCTTTATCCTCATTCTACTGAAAAGTGAAGCAACAAGGTATAACCTTCTCGTTTATAAATAAACAATTAATTCAATATACTCCTGAAAACTTTTCTGTTGCCTTGTCTGAATTCTACTTATAGCTTCTTGAATCAAGTTCACACAAAAATTCGAATTTTATCTTCTCGGATGATTTTGTCTCAATTTGAGTCCAAATATTTCTCCTCTCCCTGTTTCTGTTTTAATCTGCTGAATTTGTTTCATATTATTATTATTCCATTTCGATCTTATCAGGCAGGTTTTTTATACCCTCTAACTTTTGTGTCTCAATATATTGTCATATTCACCTATCAAATTGTCAGTACTGCATCTTGTACAAGTCCTCGTTTCGTGGTGGTGTCGTTTTATTAATGTCGCCGTGTTCATAAAGGTTAGCCTGTTTAGATAAGCATTTTCGACAAGTTGTTTACTTTGTTATAGTTTGAAAACTTCGTAGATTTAGCTCAGTGTTGATTTTCCCTTGCACTTCTGGAGGCTTCTTAAACACGTAAACTATGTCACGATGTATGTAAACTCAAAACCATGAAAAGATCTTAAAAAGGCACGAAATTTAAGAGATTCTCTTGGTTAAAGAAGCCTAGACTCTACTCTTTAACTAGTCACCAATAGATACTATTAAGAATCGTTGTTGTTCATCTGTGATGGATTTTGCTTTGCAAAGTTACCTCCTATGATTCACTACCAGATGTAGCAACATTTACCTTAGATAAGACTCAAGGAACCCTCATGGTTATACACGTAACCTATCCGTGCTTCTATTACCCCCACCCCCTACCCATGTTCCACTAATCTTGTCTAAAGCCTTACTGCCTTGCTTCTCACAATAAATTAACAACGCACCTACCTTTCCTCGGGACCTGCCTCGCAATGTTTGCCTTTGTCCCTTTCCGACCTCGCAGCGTCTGTTAGGAAGGCTGGGGATTCCCCGCAGGAGCACGAGTGGGAATTCCCGAAGAAAGACGTAGAGGTAGAAGGTGGAGGCTTTGAGGAGGAAGATGACGACGAAGTTCCGGGTATGGCGCTAGCCCGCGCCGCTGATCCTGCAGATGCGGACAAGATGAGCTCCTCCAGCTCTGAGGTTGCGCAGTTCGACGACTTTGACGACCAAGGTACATGAGTGGTGCTGGTGGTTTTTGTAGCTCTTTCAGCAGAACTAGAACGAGGCGCTAGAACGCTCTTGTTACGATATGTAGTAAAATCATTATCTTTATAGATCTCTATCTATCTATCTATCTATCTATCTATCTATCTATCTATCTATCTATCTATCTATCTATCTATCTATCTATCTATCTATCTATCTATCTATCTATCTATCTATCTATCTATCTATCTATCTATCTATCTATCTATCTATCTATATCTCTCCCTCTGTTTCTGTTTATCCGCGTTTTGAGTAGGACTATTGGTTCCAACCTAAGTTGTGTTATGTGCCGTCGTGTTACGTTGATATCCCCAAGTTATTTATATTTTTTTTGCTTGTGCCGAATGTTTATACTCAAATATATTTCTTAGAAAACTCTTAGAAGGAACATACTGTCTTTACATTCAATTTGTAAAATTGAAGCTTTGTGGGCACTGAAATCACAGTCCAATCGTGTTTCTAAAATTGTTATCTATTAATTTTTCCTAAATGCATGACGATTCTTTTTATATCATTATTTTTCTCCATTTTTTAGCATTTTAACTTTAAGTTGCTTTCATTTCTATAATTCCCAGCACTTTTTTAAGACACAATTTGTTCTCATAGTTCATTTTCCAATTTCTAGTTATCTTCAACTATAGACCATTGACATTGCATTGCGATTTAAAACTATGCTTAATCGATCATGAATCCATCCATATAGCTTTCTTCAAATTACTTAAACAGACTTTGCTCTTAAGTTGGCTATTAGATGTACTTGCTCCATTGTATGAGAAGTAGATACTTGCTATGCAACATGCAGATCGCCGTGCCCTACACTCGCCAAACTAACCATTCTCTCCCTAGATGTGGAAGGTCGGGAAGTCAGTGAGGAGACCTCGGAGGAGACGGATGTGGAGGACCAGTTTTCCCCCGTGCCCCCTGCAGATCAGGGAGACGAGCAGTCCTTCTCCTTTGACTTACCTGTAGATTCCCACCCTTGCTTTAAGCCCAGGCCCGAGCCAAACCAACAGAGCGAGGACTTGCCCACTCCAGTGGATAAGGACGAGGTCTCTGGCTCGCTCGGTTTCTCTGTGTCTAGCCAAGATCAAACACAGCACGTATTGCAAAAAGATGTCCCTGTTGACAGCCAAGAGGGACAGACTCAACCGGCGATTTCTGAGGAAACAATTGTGGTGAAAGTGGAGACCAAAGAATACGTAGCTTATGAGCATGTAGAGTATAAGGACGACGACGATGAGAAGGAGTGTTTGGGTCTGAAGTCTGCGGTGGATACAACCAAGACATTTAGGTCCGAATTAATGAAACAGGAGACAAAAGACATATCACCAGAAGACTTGACAGAAAAGCCAGCTGCCTTTGACTTCCCCGAACATTACAGCGTGAACGTTTCCAGAGAATGGAAAGAAGAGGGCAGGGGAGAGACCGTTGAGGATGCTGGAGCAGCAGGTGGTATCGAACCGTCTCCCCAAGAGGACTTGACCTTGGACGCTACCTGCGATGTGGCAGGGAAGGCTGGTGAAGAAGCCCTTCGGACAATTTCCTCCAGTAGCTCAGAGGATGGTGGTTTGGAAGTCGTTCACGACAAAACGGGTGAGCGTATAAAAATGCCATGGGAGGTTGCCCACCACTACACACGCCAGTTTTCAGAGGTTTTCAAAGAGGAGCAGAAATCGCCCTTGAAACACCAGACTTCGCTTGATTTGGGAGCATTTTACACTCGAGATAAAGCAAAAGACGAGGAATTCTTAGAAAAGTCGTTTTACGATGAGCCATTGCCTTCTAGCGACGATGTTCAAGACCAGAAACGTGTTACCTTTGCAGATGAAAGACCACAAGAAGAAGAAGAGACCGGCAAAGATGATAAGGACGATACAGACTCGCATGGTACGCCTGCTGCGGATAGCGAGTCTCGTGAGCCTTATGAGTGTGTTAAAGAAACCTATGACTCACAGGTGATAAACATAATCCTTGAAACCCGTCAACAAGTCAAAGAAGTCATCGCCCGAAACGTTTACGACCCAGAGTTTCCAACTGCCGCTACAGGGGAGGTTTCTCCGACCAGTAGGCAGACAAGACAACCAGTACATAGCGAGTTTGACGAGTCAGAAGAAGATGCTATGTTCACGTTCAGCCCGCGAAGTGCAGAGGGCTATACAATGGAAACACGCTCGCAGTTCACTGACGTGCGTAGCTTTTCCTATGAAGGGCATGGCGTGGTGAGCAGGGAGTCTCGCATGGCCCACCAGGAACTCCTCATGCAGGAGGAGGATGTTGAGGAAGAAGACAGATCTCTATCACCGTCCAGAGACTCCAAGAACAAAGTGCTCAGCACAACGTTCGAGGAAACCATTGCCACCCACAAGACTCCGCCTGCGCACCCAACTCACTTCCCCATGGCTGTGCATAGTGTGGGAAAATCCCTAGCTGACAATGAAATATACGAGTCTTCAGAGACAGAGAGAGACTCCACAGAGGAAAAGCTTTCTCCCATCGAAGAAACGCCGAGTCTTGATGAGATGGAGGAAGACACTCTAAAATCCACAACCCCAACGGTGGAGAAGCGCGTCACCTTCCAAACAGACCGGCTCGCTGCGACCAGATTCTCTGAGCAGTCGGTGGACGATTTCAAAGCTTCGTCATCTTCATCAGAGCTTAGCGTGGAACCCACATTGCTTGCCGCGTCGTACGACCTTGACAGTGGGAGTGTTTGTCATGTTGTCGCAGCATACGACATATCGCCGGACACGGTGGAAAAGCAAGGCCCTGCGGAGATAGCTGGCAAAGCCATTCTGTCCAGCCCCGAAGACGATGTCTTTGAAATTGACGCTCACGCAGCCATGGCGGCAGCAGCAGCAAGCCAGAGACAAGAACTTGGCTATTTCCATGAGGAGTCCAGTCTGGCGTCTTCACTTCTCCGTGGCCATTTGCTGGCTCGTGTAGACGTTTGCTCGTCTCCAACCATACCTGAAGCACCTGTATCGACGCCACGGGAGGGGGCGTCAGGCCAAGACTTGAGCCAAAACCTATGGACTGCAAGCAGCAAACTTGAGAGATTCCAAGACGTTGATAGAACAGATTCTAAAGATGGCGAGGATTCAACTCTCCATGAAGGCGAAGGCTCGCCATTAGAAGACAGATCTCTGACAGAGATAAAGTCAGATGCAGAATCACCTATTGGAGATGACTTTGCGCCAATTGAGAACCAAGACTCCCTGTCGACTTGCGAGATAATTAGAAGAGAAGAACATGTTGAAGAAACACGGGAAGTTATCGTTATCAATGGCCCAACCGAGGTAGATTACATCCCCGCGTATGATGATGATGACAGTAGGAGTGCACCTGTTGATCTAGAAGTAGAACAAAGTTTTCAACCCTCTGTGTTGTCAGAAGTTGAAGCCAAACCCGAGGTCCAGCAATCTTCTACAGAGGTGGTGGAGGATGAATATCCTGAAATGGTTGTAGAACAAAGTATTCAACCATCCATGATATCATCAGTGGAAGCCAAACCCGAAGTTCAGCAAACTTCTACAGAGGTGGTGGAAGAGGATACACCTGATCTAGAAGTGGAACAAAGTATCCAACCCTCTGTGATATCAGCAGTTGAAGCCAAGCCTGAGGTTGAACAAACCTCTTCAGAAGTGATGGAAGAGGAACATCCTGGAATGTTAGTGGAACAAAGTATTCAACCATCTATTGTATCAACAGTGGAAGCCAAACCCGAAGTCCAGCAAACTTCTACAGAGGTGGTGGAGGATGAATATCCTGAAATGGTTGTAGAACAAAGTATTCAACCATCCATGATATCATCAGTGGAAGCCAAACCCGAAGTTCAGCAAACTTCTACAGAGGTGTTGGAGGATGAATATCCTGAAATGATAGTGGAACAAAGTATTCAACCATCCATGATATCATCAGTGGAAGCCAAGCCCGAAGTACAACAAGCATCGGCTGATACAGAAGAAGAGACAGAGCTCCCCGGAGTAGAACAAATGATTCAACCATCGGTATTAGGCACAGTGAGTGCTAAACCAGAAGTTCAGCAAGTCACCACTGAAATGGAAGAAGGGAAAGATCTCCCAGAAAGCATTACCGAGCATATGATTCACCCAGCGTCGATTTCAAATGTAGAGGCAAAACCTGATGTCCAACAAGCTACTCAAGACAGCGGACCAGACGAGATTGATGGCGAAATTATACAGGCGTCTTCAACAAGCATTCTTCAAGCAAAACCTGACATCCAGCAACCAGAAGAAGAAGAGGATGAGCCTGATTTCGGCATTGAGGAGATGATTGTTCCAGCCAATGTCGAATTTACCAAAGCTAAGCCTGATATCTCTCAACCTGAAGACGACAACGGGAAAGGCTTTCCTGTAGAGGAGGAACCTGTTCAGTCGGCTACGAGAGTCTCTTTCTCACAGGCTCGACCAGAGGTTTGCCATCCCGAGGACGAGGAGACAAGACCGCACTCGCAAGTTATCAGCGAAGGGAGGGCACCTGTACTTTTGATTATGAGGCCGGGCGGAAGGGTTTCTGAAGATGAGGATGACGATGAAGATAATGAAAACGATGATGAAGAATTTAAAAAAGATCACAAGACCGATGAAGATGATTCGGAAGAGACAGAATTAAAAGTACCGGAAAAGGGAGAAGATTACATGGAGTCAGACGACGATAGAAAATCGAAAGGAAGCGAAGGGGAGGACGAGCAGGAAAAAGATGATCTAAAGAAAGGGGACGATATTTTGGACAGTGAAGAGAAAGAAGACGAAGAGACCCATCCTAAAGAAGAGCACAGACCCTCAGCCACAATTTGTGTCACTCAATTTGAGCCTGATAAATATTCCATCGAATCTGATTTGAGGGACCCCCAAGATGTAGGTGTAAGTCGAGATGAAGATGAGGATGATGCACTTTCTGTAAGCACTCATGTCAAGCAGGCATATGACTCAACTGCCTATGATTTTGGAAGGAAAGAGGTTTACCATGGGAAGAAAGCTCTAGAGCCCAGCCCAGCCAGCTCGCTTTTTTCCGAAACATATGAAGATCAAGAGGAAGCCACGGAAGAGGCATGCGCAACTGGCGGCTCTGAACCTTTCGTTGAATCGGTAAGAGACGAAGAACAGGACGACATTGAAATGGGAGAAGAGGAGGAAGAAGAAGAGTTTGAGGAGCGGCCCGAGGAGGAGTTGATTCGCCTTGAAGATGCTGTTATAGAGTCCGAAGAAGAGGAGGAAGAAGAAGTTGGGGAAGGTGAGGAAGATGAATCAAGGTACCTGCAGTTTGAACGACAAAGATCTGGGGACCACAGTGCAGATCCAGCCGAATCGCTACATCTACTTCGTGCCAGCTCTGGATCCCAGTCTGATCTAGATAGACCACTGTCTCCCACGCCTGATGCTTTGAGGCAAGGGTTCTTTAGCGGCACTTATACTCCACCCCAAAGTGGTGCGTTTACACCTCCTGTAACGGGAACATTTACCCCTCCTATCTCGGGCTCGTACACACCACCGCAGCCCTCTCAATCCCAAGCTTCAACTGAAGAGGCGTCGGCCGCCATCGAACAGACAGCAGTGACATTCGTAGATTCCATCTTAGAAGATGTGAAAGTGAAAGTTTCATCTGAATCTCTCTCGCCGGCTGCGGATGATCAGGGTAAAGCAGCAAATGAGCCCGAGGAGCATGTACATGAGGATTTTGATGAACCTGGAGAAGATATTGAACCCATAACAAGGGACTTTTCAGACGTGGGAAATGAAAAGAGAGTAGGTGTCACGTTAGTTAAGCAAATCTCCGAGGATATTCCGGGAATCATCCTAACACAACACCTGCACGAGGAAGTGGACGAAGATGAGTACTATGGCTACTCACCCCAACCAAGCAGCATTTCAGAGGAAGATGAAGATAGATACAATATAGAGATGGAGGAGGCAGCAAGACATGGGGAAACCAATGTGTGCGAAGATGACGATCACGTGTCACAAGAGAGTATTAGGGATGAATCAGACGTAGAGATAGATTTGGAGAAAGAGTTGAATCGAAGTGACGGTTCCGTTGGTGAAGCGGGAGGTCAAGACGATGAGGAGGAGGAGGAGGAAGAGGAAGACCGGGAGGATGAGGCCGAAGATGAGATTGAATGTATCGGTGATGGGGAAGGCGAGGAAGGAGAATATGACTCGGAGGAAGCTTCTCCAGAACTGCCAGGCTACAGAAAAGATGCACAGCTCGATAGCCCTGGACCCAGCTCGGCAGCCATAGTGATCCAGACTCAGACAACAGCCATCACCCACGACTTCCCTGAGGACACGCCTTCAGATGAAGAGAAAGGCATCTGTGAATCATCATCACCGCCTAAAGCACGGGATGAAAAATCTCAAAAACCTCTTCATTTTGTGGATGAGGCTGGGGCTAGTTCAGGTTCTCCTCGCAGTTTTGTTGGTGAACATATGATGGCGTCTAATTTAGACATGGATTCTGGCTTGCGGCACGCTCATGAAGAATTAGATACTTCTCTCAGTCAATCGGACTATGGGGATACGTCTAGTGTAGACAGTTTTGCCACAGTAGTCGTCGCCGATTCAGACGGACACCACAAAGAATTCGATGAAAACAGATTAGCTGAGATTGCCTCCATGACCTCATCGTTTACGTCTGACATGCAAATATCTTTCCACGATGAGGAAAGCGATGTCCGACATAGAGAAACGGAAGATACTGAAGAAGAAATGGAGGAGGAAGACGAAGAAGATGAGGAAGAAGAAGTGGAAGTGGAAGACATGGAGCGATCTCAAGAGTGGGTCTCCTCCACGCCGGAGGATAATCGAGAGAGTTCCTCCTCCCTGGACAGCGACCGCTATGAGTATGTAGACCGGGCTGCCCTGTCCATCATCACAGAAATGTCAGACGAGGATAAACTGGAGATGGCGGACAGGGAAGACCTACAGTCGGAGGCGGGACTTTCCGATAATTTTGGGAGCTCCCCAGACTTTAATCTCCAGTCTTCGCCCGGATTATTCGGCGCAAAAGGTTTCTTCAAGAAAAATGGAAACGGCGAAAACGTGTCATCTCTCTCTTCCTCCCTCGCTGAGTTTGAGCGACTCGAGCAGGCCATTCCACTGTCGAGCTCGTTGAGTTCTATCGAGAAAGACACGCACAGAGATAGCTTTGGTGGTTCTTACGATGAAAGAAAACTGATTGGGTTCCCCAAACTGTCTGAGGCTCAAGAATCCGAGTCTATCGCTTCATCGCTAGCCGAGTTTGAGCATCTAGAGAAAGTTCTGGTTATATCAAGTTCAGGAAGCTCTGTGGAAAAACAGACAACGTCAGATAGCAAAAGTTCTGGCGGCTCAAGAGGATCCAATGAGAATAACTCGACATCCGTGGCTTCTTCGTTAAATGAATTTGAACGGCTAGAGCGGGAGCTTCAAGCGGCGGATTCTGATGGGAGGAAGAGCTCTGTGGAGAGTTCGGCCAGGCCTAGCGAAGCTTCCTCTTTAAATTCTCTTAATGAGTTCGAGCGGCTTGAGCACGAGATGGTCGTAGCCAGCGAGTTGGAAGCGGAGGCCCTAAAGATCGTCTCAATTCTGGAATCTGGCGTTCTTGTCACGTCTGCCACCCAGTTTGGCAGCTCAGATCTGAGTGAATGTTCTGGCTGGGAGGGCGAGGAAAAGGGTGCCTCAAAGGGGGCAGCCTTGGAAACTGATTCTCTAGATGGTGAGCCTGTTGGAGATGATGACGACTTGGAGCATGATTCGCTAAGCGAAGGCCACAAGGCAGGCCGTGACGCCGATGCGGACTCCCTGGACGGAGAAAGCTCAGAGATGACTGAGATGACCTCTAGCGTTGTCTATGCCGGGCCTGACCATGATACTGAAACCGTGGCGATACGCTCCGAGTCTGGAGTTATAGGGGCGGAGTTCGACACTGATTCTCTCCAGGGAGAGGCAGTCATGCAGCTATCCTCAGACTCTCTTGCCTTGGAACAAATGCTTAAGACATCAGACTCTACCAAATTTGACACAGACTCTTTGTTTGAGATAGACGATAGAATGATGAGATCGGGCGACTCAATAGGCGGACATTCATCTAGCGGTGGCCATTCCAGTGACAAAAACGTAATGCATGCGTCAGTCGATTCGTTAGAGATGGATCTCAACAAAGAAGATGTTAAAGAAAGACAACGCAGAGACACGGACAAGGCAGAAGAGGAAGTTAACCAAGCACAAGAAATGCGGGGTCAAGCTGAAGAAACCGAGGCCAGCTCAGAAGTTGTTGGAGCTGCCCAAGAAGAAGAAAATCTTGTCATAGAAGGAGGCCCTGAGAATGACAACCTCTTAGAGTGCGGGGCTCCTCAGGACGATGCCAATCTCATGATGGCTTCATTCGAGTCTGCCGCCTGGAGCATGGGCAGCTCCGGGTGCACCACGTCCCACTCCATGTCTGTGTCTCACTCGGAGTCCTCGCACTCGCATGACTTGATGCAGGTCTCCACAGAGTCAGATTTGCTCAAAGGCAGCACCGCCGCTGTATCTGATAAAAATGGGCGGCCTGGGATCTCCCCATCTCCGAAGAGAAGCCGTCGTTTCAAAAGGAAGAAAGCTCTTATCACTCGGCCAGCGTGTATCATGTGTCCGCATCATCGACGACATTCAAAAGCGGAGGCGGAACAGTTGGGTCAGGGAGCGGGAGTTGTAGTGGGAGTAGCAGTCGCTCAAGTTCTCAGAGATCGTCTCCGCGCCGCTCCAAGCTTAGGCGGGACTCGTTAGACGAGGAGAAACAAACTCCCTTCAACCCTTTCGCCGACTGGGGCCCGTACCAAGAGACCAAAAAGGTCTACACGATGGTGGAGTGGGAGGAGATGAAGCGCCTGAAGCGAGAGCGGCAGCAGGCGGAGGAGAGACAGCGAGTGGAAGACATGGCGACCGCTACCAGATCATCTCCGGATTTATCCACTCGGCCAGAAGTCCTGGCTCGAGTCTCGTACACAGCAGACACAGAGAAGCTCGAGCGAGACGTGTTCGCGTCCTCTGCCCTCTCCTTCTCCTCCCCGGAGCTCGTCTCTCGCGAGGACAGCGGCAGGGAAAGAACGATCTCGTCCTCATCTACTTCCTCCACACATTCTCAAGTTCGAGTCGAGTGTGGCAGAGAAAGGACCATTTCCTCCTCCTCCACCTCCTCTACACAATCCCAGATTAGAGTCCTTCCCCATTCCCCTCCCGCCTCCTCCTCCTTCTCCCCCTCCTCCACAGAGCAGTGTGTTTTATCCTCCACATCCTCCACCCATTCTTCCTCCACAACATCAACCACATCGACTTTACACAAGAGAGGTACTGGCCACGTTACGTGTGTTTGAAATCATCCGAACGCTAAATCCTCATGAGCTTTTCTGTTCCAAGTTTCGTCTACTCGTTTTGTGATCTGCGTTGTCCTTTCTAGTGAATCGATATGGGAACAAAAACTACTGAAAAATCAATTTCACTTTATCAATTTTTGATAACGTCTTTAAAAAAACAATACCGCAACCATAATCTAGACTGTAGTGTGTAACGAAAATTCTATAATTCTAATAATTGTACAGACTTGATCCAGAAATCCGCACTAATATGTTTCATACTATATAATATATTATTAAAGAAAAACAACAGTTAATAGTGATCAAAAGAACACAGTCAACGTATTATGTATTTTTTTATGTGTTTAACAATTATTTTAAATCTTTTCACGTTTGCCGTTTACCCTTGTTCTTGTTATCATGTATTTTATTAACTTATATTCTGTGGTCACCATTTTTTCATGTTCTTTGTTTGCCATCCTTGTTTTCAGTTTCGATAGTAGTTTTCCTTCATCACTAGAATTTCAAACTAAACCATGTTATCTTAGAAAATAGACCAAAGTGTGTCATTGCAACGATTACCATACCGGTACAAAAAAGAAATACCCAATGACAAGAGCTAATTTCTTTTCTACAGGAAAAAGCGAGGTTCAGATTTACATCAGATATTAAACTTTATCTGGAGTATCTTTGATGTCTTTATTTTATTATTATTATTATTATTATTATTATTATTATTATTATTAGCGCGAGGTCACCACCAATCTATCTCGGTTGGTGAATGTTGTGCACTGCCGGGCTGGGGCCGGGACGTGGCTTATCGTGCTGTGGTTGTGGTTTCTCGTGAAACGCTTTCACCGCCTGGGCCGAAAAATCTTTGTCCCCCTGCAATAGAATAATTATATTATATACAATGGTTGAAAACATAATTCTTATAAGAATTAGCAAAACGCCTTGATATAAAAGGTATGATGTATTGAAAGCCCCAACTAGTTAAAGCCAGCAATGTCTTAAAACAATTTATGTGCACAGAAAATTTAGTGTCCATGACTTACATGGCGTAAAATGTATAATTACATCTCGGATTATATAGCTGTAATCCAGATCCAAGAGCATTCTGGCTTTAATGTAATCTAATGCCTAATGGTGATCTGGCTGTATCATGTAATGGTGCAGCAGCAAGATATATGTTCCTAAATTTAACCTTCTCAGCCACTCATTTGTATTACATTTTAAAAGCCATTCATGGGTGAAAAAAAAAGCAAGACCAACAGCGCTTATTTTTACATTTTGTGGGTATTTTTCACCTAGTGACCCCGAGAAAAAAACAAACATAGTAACCGGCTGCAAGAGATATGGAATAGGCATATCGATGAGGCCCGTTTCTCTTATATCATTACATTACCGGTACTAAAATAATAGCAGCGTGGAGCAACTACGCAAAAGAGAAAAGGTATGAACTAGACTTAAATAAGGGTGAATTTTGTATGCCAAAAATGGGCTATGCGGTTCTAAAGCCAGCCTCTATATTGGGGCCTCTTAGATGTAGATCTACAGTAGAACAAGCCCTAGATCTCGCAAGCTCGCCAGTAAGCCATGCCTATTTCGTTATTGTGTTAAGTGGACCATACTACGATCTGATAATCATACTTATTTAGCTAAACACAGTAAACCGAGGCCTATTATGTTTGAAATCTTTAATTTTACAGATTAAATCAAGATCAGTACCGATGCCTATTTGATGCATTTTCTTTATAACAGGGTATGCATTTTACTTTTAAATCTGTATAATTTATTATTATTATTATTATTATTATTATTATTATTGTTATTATTATTACAATTATTATCTATTATTATTGTTATTGAGGGGAAAGGTAACTTATGTTATGGTTGACTAAATGTATAAATAATTGGCTATTTATAAAGGTTAAAAATACATCAAAATACACACAAAATAGAAAGAGCACAGGCAGTTTGGTACAGTAACCTTGAAATTAAAATTTAAAACATTACGTTTATTTTTTCAAATAAAACGTTCACGTTACGAGATCTTGATAGGTCATCTTTGTAAAATAATTGGAATGCATTATGTACTGTGTAGACTGGTGCAAAACTAATTATTTTCAAAATGAATAAAATCAAATGGCCATACAACGAAGGGAGATAATTGAAAAAAATGAAGTTCCTTGTGTTACCTCCAAATTCATAGTTCAACAATTTAGGGATATCTTACGAAACGTTTAATTTTTTCTCCCACGAAAAGATTTCAGGTGTTTTATTATTTAAAATACACGGATTTTAAAAATTCAAAACTTCACTAATTTCACGCCTTAAAATATAAATTACATCGAAGGCCAAGCAAACACGTTTGATCTAAGAATAGCTTGCCATAGACCTTGCTTCATATGTTGTCAATCAAGGAAAAGCAAATGAGGCCCTTTTTAAGTTTCTAAATTTTACATTTTGTTTTCTCTAGTTTTTGTTTCCTTTTCTCGTTTTTTGTTGTTGTTGTTATCTATTATTCTTTTTTTCCGTTCTGCGTCCCTCTTGTTCTCTTTTTTTTGTTGTTGTTGTTGTTTTTTTTTAGCAGTAATTTGCATGCCTTGCAATCGTATCGCTGCTACTGGCCTGCGTGTACTTGGTTGTAGATTAATGCATCTCTAAATTAATATCTTCGTGTCAATCGTGTTAGCGTTTAATCCGTGATGCAAATCGTGCGTCTCTCAGCTTCTCGTTGTATGGTCGTCATTCTTTACTAGGGCCTACATGTATCTGTGTGCAAACGTTTTTCCCTGTCTAATTGTTTGTTTGTTGCTATAATCATTACCATCATTATAATGTTTGTAGTTATCATCTCTATCGGTTTGATCTTCACAGTGTAGGCTGATGTAGGCTAAAATAATTAAACATTTTTTAATACTGTACATGTATATACAATGACTAAGCCCCGGCAAATTATAAACAAAGGTTATCTTTGTTTTGAAAAGTTATGTAAATCAGGAAAACATTTTTTGTTTAATATAAAAAGAATGAAAACTGTTTCTTTTTATACAGTGATAAAGTGCGGTAGCAAAATATAAGGCTAAGAAGAAGAAGAAGAAGAAGAAGAAGAAGAAGAAGAAGAAGAAGAAGAAGAAGAAGAAGAAGAAGAAGAAGAAGAAAAAATATAAAGTGAAAACGGGGTGTAGGGGATTGTGACGGAAAGAGAAATAAAAAATACGATGTTAGAATATGATATAAAATCTCAAATAACATTATTTTATTAAATAAGTTAATGTAGTACTTTTCAGTGCAAACAATGGCCTTAACACAACTAAGACTTTTAATATCCAATCCACACAAATTGAGTATTTCAATTTTCATAGTAGCATTAATGATAATTGCAAAATTGTATAACGAAGCTAGCCTTTTGCAGCAGAGCATTCGTCCACAGTATTAAAAAAAATATGTTATTGCCAATGCCGCCATCCAGGAACCAGAGACAGTTTAGATGGGAGGACCGGCCATGATGATGAAGGTTGATCTTTCTAGCCGTCTTGATGTGCTTCATGGATGTGGATTTCGCTAGATTTTTTTTATCTTCATTGTGATCATTTCTTGAATTTATAGATATTATATGTATATATGTATATATATGCATAGGTGTCCACTGTCTTGTTTTATTACGCACTTGGTATACTGTGGTACATGACATGTTTGCCAATATTATGAATATTTTTTAAAATTTTTTTAGACGATTTGCCAATTTGCCACTTTCAGGATATTGCTCCTCCCCTCCATCTCCCCTCCTCTACTCTTTATCCCCCATTCCTTAATTTCTTTATCACCAATCTTGTTTTTTCTTTTTGCTTAATCTATTTTATAATGAACGTTGGTAAAAAAATAATAATACGTTTCCAGTCATTTTTACAGGAAAAACAGCAGTTTATATTTCACAAATCAATTCATAATACAGTGATGTTATTATTTGGATTTTTTTCCCTTTCAAACAGTGTCTTATGTTCATCATGAATGTCGTGCTTTTTTCCTAACCCGTATCACTCTTGTTATTACAAATTATGTGTGTAAAATAATTATGTCTACTGTCCCTTTCGTACCTCTATTGAAAGCATAATTCATTGTTTCTCATATAATCTCACGTTTTATCATTTTATTGACCTAATTTTTGTCGTGTTTATAATTTTATGTTGTCTAAACGTGTAGTTGACAAATCTATTTCAGGTCACGTTTAATCCTATCATTACAGGGTATGAGATTATTACGTGGCTTCCCAAGGCATCTTCAAAGATCTCATGTTTTTTTTCCACGAATTTATTATTGTTAACCACTATTCCTCTATTCATTTGAAGTCAATTTAAATATATGCACAGGTCTGAATCACTTTTTGCTTAATTAAATTAATAATCATTAGCGCTGATCGTTGATTTTGATGAGCGTTCTTTTGATATTTTGCCCCCAATTTAAGTGCTACTTTGTGCATGCTTAACTGGCAACTTTTCTCTACTTGTTGATGATTTTATAATTCATTTTGGATTTGAGCATCATATAATCGGAGTAGAATGAAAATTATGGAAGCATGCAATTTATCACATACACTAGTCTCAATTATTCCGAAACGTATTTTTGATATTGTCTTCTTCTTATTTTTTAGGGGGGGGGGGGCCAATAATATCTCTATCTCTAGATATTTTAAAATTATTGGAGTGGTATTCAGTGGGCTGCAAAATTTGAATGATTTATTTAAAATAGGGTGGTAGAACCGCTTTAAAACTTTAAAATTTAATATGTATTATTATTATTATAAATGGTCCCAACGTAGATGCTTTTAGGAATCGTAACTATTAAAACAGCTACTTCAGATTTTTGCAGTGCATTTCAACAGGTGACTTTACCACATCTCCATTTTGATTTCTTTTTATTTATTTATTTAGTTTATCCCCCATCACCACCACATCTTTAGTTATTTTTCCCCTAGAGAGAGAGACATAATTATTTAATAATTCACCTGATAATTTTTTCTTAATTTGTTTATCAGATATTGCTGAGTGGTAACCATTCTAGCCTTTATTTAAATTTCTTCATCCTCGAAACCGTTTGCAATACATGTGTTAAAAACAGAAGAAATGAAAAGGGCCAAGTCAAAAGAGGGCGGGATTGTATAGATATGTGCCAGTTTATATGGCCATGGGATCCTAAAATAAACTAAGTATTCACTTTGAGTCTCTAAAAAAGAGTTTTATAACATCTAGACCGTAGGACTAAGAAGGAGGTGGTCAACGATCTCGAATATAATTGTTATTACAGAAGCTTGTTCTCGCATACAAGTAAAATAATGTGCATGTATGTGCCCTAATGGGTTTGTTTCACCATTCTACTTCTAGAGGTACAGCTCTTTGTGCATCAAGATCTCCAATTTTGCGTTAATTTCTCATAAATGAGTAGGCCTAAAGCTTTTCACTGGCCTTGAATTGGTCTCCGAACCAGTTGGTTCATACATTTGCATACATTTTATCTTTTATTTCAATGGTAACAATATATCATTAATTATGCTTGTAGTAATTACGCTCAAAAGATCATAAAGTGTACTAACAACGACTGCAAATAATAAACCAATAATAGTACATAATTATACTTACATTAGTGAGTTCAACACAGATTTTTCAAAAGTCTTTTTTTTTCATTTCGAAATAAAAACAAAAGTAAGCACCAGTGGAACCTGCTAAAGATAAACATGTTTTACTGCAACAAAACTTGTTATTGTTGTCACACCAACATTTAATCAAGTGTTGATATGAACGTCTACCATTTATAACCAGCTTCACGCGGTTTAACGGTTTGCGTCTTCTTGTGGTTCTTGTTGCAGGACAATCCGGACAGAACGGAGGCACGGGCCCAGGTGACGATGGTGAGGTGCAGTCCCACAGGTGGGTGCTCTCAATAAACACTAGAGCTTGTAAGTACAACGTTGTGGTAAGCTTGGCACTTATACGAGAATAAGAAGGCAATGAAAAGGGCCAAAGTTAAAAAAGGGCGGGATTATATAGATTACTGCCAGTTTATGTGGCTATGGGCTCCTAAAATAAACTCAGTATTCTCTTTGAGTCTCTAAAGAAGAGTTTTGTAACATCTAGATCGTAGGTCTAGGAGAAGGTGGTCAACGATCTCGAAGACAATTGTTATTACAGAAGCTTGTTCTCGCATACAAGTAAAATAATGTGCATGTATGAGCCCTATGGCTTTGTTTCACCATCCTGGAGATACAACTCTTTGCATCAAATTCTCCATCTTTGCGTTAATTGTCACATAATTGAGTAAAGATTTTCACTGGCGTTGAATTGGTATCCGAAATAGTTTATTTCAGTGGTAGCAATATATCATTAATTATGCCTGTAGTCATTAAGCTCAAAAGAGCATAAAAATGTACTAACATTGACTGCAAATAATAAACTTACATTAGTGACTTCAACACAGATTTTTTAAAACTCATTCGTTTCCTTTCGAAAAAAAAAAGCACCAGTGGAACCAGCTAAAAATTAAATTTTTTTACTGCAACAAAACTTGTTATTGTTGTCACACCAAAATGTAATCAATGTTGATATGAACGTCTACTGTTTATAACCAGCTTCGCGTGGTCTAACGGTTTGCGTCTTCTTGTGCTTCTTGTTACAGGACAATCCGGACAGAACGGAGGCACGGGCCCAGGTGACGATGGTGAGGTGCAGTCCCACAGGTGGGTGCTCTCAATAAACACTAGAGCTTGTAAGTACAACGTTGTGGTAAGCTTGGCACTTATACGAGAATAAGAAGGCTTACGACGCGTTGTAAGTTACCACGACATTGTACTTACAAGCATAGCTCTAGAAGCCTTGCGAATTACACGAATAGTATGGATGACATATTAGCACTCTCTTGAAAGAGGAGATTTCATTTTTCGAATCTAAATTGCGGATCAAGTTTGAACTCTTTAAAAAAAAAAAAAATAAAAACCACCGCCCATTGACTCCGTTAGTGTAGACTAGACCAGTGCACGTGTACTGATATCACCGCGTTAACACAGATTCCTTTGCCATGGTGTCCGGGTTCACAAGAGCGCCATGAACCAAAGACATAAGAACAAAAACGTGCCATGTCAAGGAAACGAAACGTTCATTCACCAGCCTTATCATATTAATGATTACGCGTGGATTACTAATCGGTAGAGGCCGGGGTAGCTCGGTGGGAAGTTGCGGGTTCGAATCCCGATCAGACGGCCGTTTGCTCTACTGTTTGGGTTGGTGTCAGTATAATGTGGCCAGCTGGGAGAGACAGAAATTCTGGCACCTGTGTGGTTGCAGGTAAATGTGTCAGACGTTAGTCTCGGGACCCTTCCATAAGATAGTCTTGTTGCTGACTTTGGGCATCGATAACTAAGTAACTCAAGCTTTTTTATATTTCATTTCGAGTATTAAATGTGTTCTAATTATATGCAATGTTATGGATTAAACCTTAGAAAATGGACTGAATGTAATTTTTTTTAATCCAATTTTCTTAAAATCTGTATAATTATTGATCATAATAATATGATAATTTCATTTGATGAGTTTGTCTTAAATTCTTTTCATCGTTTAATACTACCACAGTAAAAAACAAAAAAAGCCGATTTTTTTTCCAAAACATGTATTATATAGTCATGATAAAATTACAAGTGATGAGCCGTGTTAAATTCATGTTGCTGTTTACCACATGTACCACGGCAGAGTGATGATGAAGAAGGAGGTCCACACGAAGACCACGCTCGGGGCGGACGGCCGGGAGGAGACCACAGTCCGCGAGGATTCACAGGTGACCACTCAGTCATAGCCACTCGTCAGTCAAAGTACATGTAATATGTCATCAAGAATTGTTTTTCTTGACTATTGCGTCTCTTCAAGTGCCCAAGTTAGGAGGTTATGGGGTATAAAAGAAATGGGGATCTCGGGGTAAGGAGAGTAAGGGAAAATGGAAGAGTTAATAGAGGATGGGGTAAAGGAGCAGGTTATAGGTGGGTGAAAAAGAAAATAGGAGGGAAGAGTTTAGGGAGAGAGAGAGACATTTACTTCACACATATTGACCACTAAAAGGAAAACAGAGGCTAGACCAGTTGACTCTTTTGTTGTTTTTTTCACCTGGCTTTGTACACAGGACAACTGATTTTTTTCAAGGCTGATAATGGATATAATTACATTAATTATCTCTATATAATATTTCAGGGGCTTAGGTGTAGGGAGTGACATACTGATAGAAATTAGTTTTTATAGCAAGTGGTTGAACATGGAATCTCTATTTTTTATTTTTTTCCACCACCATTGAATGATGTTTTCTTTAAAAAAGATATTATTATTAAATATGTTATAAATTTATTCTGTATACTGCAACTCTGTTTAAAACCTCGCTGCCAGAGTACATATATTGTAATGTCCCTTTGGGACCTATTATTGATAGATAGTTACTGTAAAGTCATGAATGGTACACACAACGCAAAGTGGTCAATGTTTACAAATGAGACAAGCAACCAGTCGCCATGATAGTTAGATTAACAAGTGTTTATTCGGTTAGATGTCGTGAAATTAATAACAACATGATATTGGCTATGTGCTATTTAAGTAGATAATAAGTATGGACATTACATATATTACCTCCCCCTGTGTGCCCACGCAGGTCCAACAGGAGAATGAACCGCCTGAGGAGCTACGCCAGAGCATGCAGGAGATCATCAACCAGTTCATGACCTCTGACCCCCAGCCAGCCAGGCTGCCGCCCTCGGCCCTAGACGTGTTTCTCACATCAGTGCGAGAAGACGAGGTCTAGATCTAGACGTGTTCTCACATCAGTGCGAGAAGACGAGGTCTAGATCTAGACGTATTCTCACATCAGTGCAAGAAGACGAGGTCTAGATCTAGACGTGTTTCTCACATCAGTGCGTGATGAGCAGAAACGGGGACCTAAGTGACTGGATTCCATATGTATGCTACATTTTAGGTTAAATCTGTCAGTTTCAAGGCAAAAAAATTATGCTAAATATATTTATTATAGCAAAAAGAGTTTTAATTGTATTATTTTTCTTTGCCATTAGGCTTGGACTTACATGAATACTGTATTTGGATATTATAGTGATTGAGTGATATTCTTATCTATTTTTATCAGATTAGAGTCTATAACTGAACACTTATCTGTAATCTAATGTAAAGTGTAGTGTGCATTAGGAATCCCAAGTTACAACCCTCTACTGCTTTTGGCTAGAGCTTAACTCATTTGTACAGGATTAGAATAACAAGTAACTTTTTATTCAGGCGGAATACTTGTCCTATGCTCTTTGAGATATGTGTACTCTTTTTTTAAGTGTACACGAAGAGCAATTCATTTTCTGTATATTTATAAAAAAAAATAAATAACAATGTGCACAATGGTGTTAAATTTAATTGCAGTAATAATTATTGTTACTGGGCCTTCTTTGCAGATTAGGCTTTTAGTATCTTTTACACCTCGTAACAATCGACCATAATGTGGATCTAAACTCCTCAATTTCGTTCATTATATAAACTGCCAGAAAACAATAAGACAGAAAGACAAATTTGTCTACTTAAGCGTTCTGTACTTTAAACAAGTACAATTTGCACAACGCTATACAAATGAATCCTATGTTTCATTATTTCAATGCTTATCTATTAGATGTTGCATTTTGTTTCACTTAGACGGAGTGTAACATATCCTCGCACCTCAGTACGTCTGGTTGGTCTAGAATAATCAAATTTCGTTTCGGTGCATCAAAACAACCATTTTTACCACCATTAAAAAGTAAAAGCGAAGGCTTTCAAAAAAAGAATAATGGTCACCTAGCCATACTATGTGTTTACTTTATCCCTTCTTTAAGAGGGAAACAAAAGGGAAGTTATCTATCAGCAGGAGGGATAGGTTTTTTCGATCTAGACCAACCACTGACGACAATCCTGTATCAGTGCTTCAGGATAGTAAAAAAGAAAAACAAGTTCAAACTTCATGCTCCACAGCTTAGGTGTATCCATTTGATCATTTCTCTTTGGAAAAATTTAGCTGCCAAAAAAGATATTTCATGTACAAAACAAACATATTTGTCTCGAGAAAATTTCTCTCTGAAGATTAGAATCCCTACTTGTGTAATCACAATTCACATGGTTAACACCAAATTTATTGTAAATTTTTGTGACGACTGTCATTTTTCCACCTTTCTAAATGTTTACTCTTTTTTACCACATTTATTCCAGATATTGGTTTTATCAAAAGTATAACTTATATTCTGACTCTTTGTCTCTCAAAACTATTTTTAGAGCCATATTGAGAATCTCGCTACAGCAGAAAAATGTGCTTTTTTTTCTTAGTTTTTATTTTCACATCTCAGTGCTTTTCAGATTTATATAACATGCGTTTCCTAACTGGCTTTCGTCTCATGACTTTTGTCGCTAGAGTGTTTCCAGCAAACCTTTTTTGTATCTTTTTTTTTCCTTGTTGATCATGCCTATAGATCTTAATGTGCAAAAATAATCAAGATCTGCTTTTATGTATCAAGATATTTTGTATAGTGCTGTTTCTAGCATTTTGTGTAATGCTTGTGAAATATTTGGAGTTTCTAAATTATTTTGGCTTGGATAAAAAGCTCATATAACTTTTTCCATTCTCTTGCATAGCTCTAAATCTTGTAGTTTGGCCGGCATATAGCTGAGCATTGGTTCTTAAATAATGAGAAAGACACAATAAGTGGACGGCAGATCTGTTGATCATTATTATAGACCTTACATGATTATTATTCAATAGTAGGCCTATACAGTGTATGAATCTTTCATAGCTATGAGACTTTTCATGCTGTTTTCATATTTTATTACCCTATCAATTTTATTGCTGTCTTTGTGTACCACAATGAAGCCCAAAACTTGTGTTGCTTGTTGTTTTATTTTTATTTTTTTGTTTTGTTTGAAGATTTCACAAACGATTTGGAATCAATGTATTTACATTGCTGTGCATTTTGTACATTTACTGTTTTCTTCCTTGCAAAGCCAACACGTTCATTCAGTTTGTGAATTTGTGACAGCTGTGCTAGTTTAGTAGTAAATAATACTTATACTAATCAAAACTCGTTTGTTGCTTTATTTAATGCTAGATAAATGAATCTACTCCTAATTTATTTATTTGCTATGGAAGTTTGTGCACTGATACCCATTGTTACTTTCCCTTCGTTCAAAACTCAATGAATTTTTGTCCTTTTACAATTTTCATAACTTTTTTTTTTTTACATTTAGACAAAAAGAAATGCTTCAAAGCAGAAACTGAATTTATATTCTGCATCTTTTCATTTTGTGTTCCGGTTAAACTTCATAAAAACTCAATTAAACATACTTTTTTTTCAGTATTGCTACCGCTAAGTCTGATATTTATGACTGCGGGTCTGTGTAATTAATTACTCTTGGTGTCTGCGTAGCATCCACACATTCTTGTTAGCTGGTTACAAGTATTTGTCCAATAAACTGCTTTGGTATATTGACACCTTCAAAGTACGGAGTTCTTTTTATTTATTTCACTGACACTTTGTTAAAGATGTGTGAGACAGTTGAATTTATTGTGAAGTTCTGTGTGTTGCTAATGTGATCGTGGTTTTTACTATCTGTGATTTGTAAGAAAATGTGCCAGCATCTACTGTTAAGGCTGGTGAATTTAAAGACATTTTCCTTCTTAAATTTAAATTTCAAAAGCTTTAAATATATAAATGGTGATGAAAAGCTGCGAAGCGGATGAAATTGGTTCAAAGATCATGCATTAGTACACTTGCTTATTTTTTTTTTTTTTTAACTAGTCTATCTCGTGAGCATGGGTCAACACTGATAATTGTATGTGTTACCACAAAGAAAAGGAAAAACCAGGACTTATTGTTTAGTCGGCCACACTATACTGACAGTGATCCGATCCATAGAGAGAAAAGCCGTTTTGTAGAGATTTGAACCCAAAACTCCCTGACCAAAAGCTGTGCTCTCTACTGGCTGAGCTACCGCCGCAACCCCCAACACCATATATTTTAATTTCAATTACGTTCACCTTTCACTCAACTTTTTTGGGAGGCCATAGGCTTCATACATATAAAAAATCTATGTCACAATGATGGAACTTGCCACGCTTGGCCTTCGAAAATCCAAAGCTCTCAATCGATTAAAAACGTTTTTTAATGACTTATGAGGTTGGTTGGTTTCCAAAATTCCAACGTCAGCATCTAGGACACCTTGTGGACAGGTCCAAATACTAAAGTCTCGTATTTGTGTGTTTTGACACACACACAGACAAGAGAGGGGATACCAGGACTCGAGCCTCAGGCGGTCACATTATTCAGTATTGACCAGACTTGACAAGGCGACATGGTTGAGATCCGAACTCGTAACTTCCCGATAAGGAAACGCGTTCTGTGCCGACAGAGTTGCCTAGCTCCACGGTATAGAGTAATATATTTACCAATTTATTGCGCACCTCAAAATAAAACAAAAGGAAAAAAAGAAAGAAAGAAGGCTGCACACCTGTATGCAACTTACTACCACTGATCAACAGTTGGGGCGCTTATCTAAAGTGCTTGCCTTTTTCAGCCCCTTTAGGGAGAAATAATATATATTATTTTTTACATGCAGCTTGTTTGAAGACAGTCTCGCCAAGTCGCTTAAGTCCTTTGGTCGGAGAAAGTCTCTCTGCTAGTATAACACCTAGAGGGATTCCCACGATGATAGACCACGGTAGGCCTACTTGAAAAGCTGACAATTGTTTACGTGCCATTTCACAGAGACAGAACGGAGATGCCCGGATTTCTGTCTCAGTCGGTCACATTATAAGGACTCTTATCTAAACTTTAGGGAATGAAATAGGACAGCTAATTATTTTTGCCTGAACTTAGGACAGAACCCGGGTCGTCTGGTTTGAAGCCGTGTGCTCTACCCTTCAATCTTGATAATAAAAAATACATCGACTCAGTTTATCAATGTACTTTGAAAAAAAATCTCAAAAGTAACACGATTTTAATAACATTCAATAGAAACATTGTCAAGAAAAGACAAATGATTGACGACGATTTCTTTACAAAAAGAAAAAAAATACGAAACATCCTAAAAAAATGTTTTACAAGAAACAACCTGATTAGAAATTCGTATAAATAGCAGGTACATAAAAACTTACTCGCCGTGACAAAATTGGCAAGTTTTTAGCGCATCTCGTTGTATGTGGTGCAATCGACAAAAGTATATTTTAAAAACATGAAAGAAAAAGATACTGAAATAACGGACACGCATAATTTTTTTTTAACTGGTTGAACATGACATAATGGCATTGACGTGTATAACTATAAGAAACATTTAGTTGGAGGAGGCCAAATTCTGTCCTGGTTCTGGTTTAACACCTCTTGGGTCTCATGGAAGATCCTATAAAAGCACAAATGAATCGTCATAATAATTATCAACAACGTCCGTTATTCTGATTACACACCACCGTTACGGAAAGTCAAACCAAACTGCGATGTTGTCAATTTATTAGTGGTTTTTGTTACAGAGAATGAAAAGCTGGTACATGTATGAGATCTGAATGCCAAGAAGACAGAAACTATTGTTATGAACCGAAAAAGATACCTTCCTCACCGAAATAATTATAATATGGGCCTAGTTGATGTCTGATGTGGAACAGTATTTAATTAAAACAAGCCCACGGTGAATTAGTGGGATACATTTTAACATGGCTGTAATATAAGAAATGCTCAGGATTTAAAATGTTACATAGAGCTATACTACTGCTATACTAAAACTGTGATATCTTAGCATTGGGTATTGACATGAAACTGAAGGAACCGTGATGCGGTTACTACTAGTGATGGCGAGAACTGCGTGATCAGGAATGAAATAGAAATCTCAGCGTACTCGAAGATGCAGACAGTGGAGGGTCGGTACTGATAAAAGAAAAAGTCAAGCCACGTTTTTTGGACATATCTTGATAAGGAATGTGGTAAAGTTGATCACAACGGGTATGATCGAAAGAATGAGAGCATCTCGAAGACATAGAAGGAAAACCATAGAATAAGTAGGAGGACGAAATAACAGCAGTACAATCAGGGACTCAATACAGATGAACATTTTTCACAGTGAAGAATCATGTATTTTTAGCAAGTTTTAAAAATCAGACCCACACCAAAAAGCTACAGCTGATTTTGTTGATAGATTTGATAGGCTTTTTATTTAATTTGATAATGGAAACTTTCATTCTAAACAGTTTATTCAATATCATTCGTGCTTTCTGGTGATTTTGGTCATGTTTAATACCTCTGAAGATTTTATGGTAGCTAGATCAGCTGAAAAAAAATGATTCCAAATGAAAAAAATGTACTTGTCATGATGATAGGAAAGTACAATAAGTCAACAATTGCTTAATTGAATGATTTAAAATAAAATCATATTTTTTTAATTCTTTTCACAGATAGATTAAACCAAGATTGTATTGAACATTTTGATAGATACAAGAGAAAAATTAGAAAAAAAAAGAATTTAGAAATTTTGTAGCGAGACTATTGGTTAACCATATTGTTTCTCATCATAAAAGTAGCAACTGACAGAAGGTCGTGATATATTTTACTCTCCTAGAAATACTTTTTTTTTATAAGTCAACCCAAGAAAACCTCGTTTTGACGAAGTGCACTGTTCACACATCCGATAGATCATCTGCGTGTTTCAAGTTTCTTTGATTACCTTATCGTTTGATAACAGTACCATGTTTCATACATGTAGGCTGCCATTGAAATTAATACAGTCACCCATTCGTCGTAATAATTATAATCCATAATAAATCACGTGATTCATGTCAAATCAGAAAGCTGTACAATCTGTAGACTTGCCAAGTGCAAAATACGCTTTCTTCCATTCAAGACAACAATGATAACATTGCCAAGAAATCACGATGTCGAGAAAAGAGTTCCAATGGTGAAAATAATTAATAGACAATTGATGTTGTGGAATAGGATTGATGTTCTCAAATGGTAAATCACTTTTGGGTGAGTTGTTAGTTGTTTTTTGTTTTGTTTTTGTTTTTTCATTGTAGATGTCCCATATTATGTTTATTCTATAAGTGGATGCAAAACTTGCGTGCCGTCTGGCGGCTTGGTAAAATTAATTCACACTTTCCGTTGTAAAGTGAAGACAACAAGGTTGGCTTGTGGTTTCCAGTCGGAATCTCTCGGCTTCGTTCGATCCAAGTTCCGGGTATATTGCTCGTTTCCTGACGTCGAAAGTGGCGATAAGATCTTCTTAAAAACGTACGAAAGAGAGACTCACTTTCTCTGACCAAAACACCTTAATCCGCGCTGACCTAAAAAGCGTTTTGTCATAGCTTAATTATAATATATCTCTACAAACCAGAGATACTTAACAGGACGCCTTTAGCTGGTTATGGGCATAAAACTATGCATGAGCAGTTTAAGCCTTGATAATTTTACAAAACACCTCTACGGTCTCTTTAATGGTTAAAATCACGCATGTAGCACCACTAACTACTTTCAGAAAACACCTCTATATGCCAAAACCGCATAAAAGACCCCTATTTTTATTGTACATCACGCCTTTCAAGTGCATTGCACGGTACTTTGGCGAATTCTTTTAATGCTCTACAGTTCTTTAGATAAAAGTTACAGATGTCCAATAAATTTTATAACACCTCGACAATGTGGGCATCTGATTTTATTTTATTGGTTTGTTTCCCTGGCTGTTTGAATGCCATGTGTATACTTTTATCTTGATATAAGAAATCTTCCCAGGAAGAAAAAAAACGTCCTTTTACCCAGATCAAGAGTAGACTCAAGTCTCATAAAAAGATTTTAGAGATCTAGACACTTCTAAAATAGTTTGTGAAAACCCGATGATTGCCCAGAAGAAGAAGAAGAAGAAGAAGAAGAAGAAGAAGAAGAAGAAGAAGAAGAAGAAGAAGAAGAAGAAGAAGAAGAAGAAGAAGAAGAAGTTTTTGTTTGTTTATTAAGAAGAAGAAGAACCTTGAACCTTGAACCTTGAAATGTTCGATGTTGTAGACCTTTCGATCTTTTCATCGGTCTAAATTGTATGGTCCTAGTACTAGTATGTGACAGAAGAAGAAGAAGAAGAAGAAGAAGAAGAAGAAGAAGAAGAAGAGTCTCTACGAGGGCTTATAGTGGCTCGATAACCTAAACCACCAGGTGTGTCGCAGTACATGTAGGCCCCTATCACAAAAACAGTACTGCTCTAGATATTTTTTCTACTATCTTCAATTTAGTTTTTGTAAATTGTACGATGCTTTAATTTAAATAATATTTATGTACACCAGGCAGAGAATGGTACTGGTAGGTCTGTTACACATGAGACACTATCCCCCTTGGTCTAGATGCCTGTCCGGGCAATAAGGATGATCGGACGACCCACAGGTTATGGCTATTATCTTGTTGGCAACCACTTTTCTCAATCCTTCTCTATTTTTTATGTTTTCATAATTTCGCGTGGCTTCACCCAGTTTTAAACATATCCATTCTGTTATAGGTTTTCTGGGTGCCTTTCCTTCTCCTTTGCAAGTCGTGTTGATTTCGCTATGTGGTCCTACCATCTCTATTTGCAGCGATGAGGAGATCTTCATATGGCCCAATAGCTTGCCTCATACTGTTTGGTGATATAGATGACACTGTGCCCTATTAGTTTTGGAAGTACACGTATTGAGCAAAGTATTTCGTAGTATTGAATGCCCTCCAGTAAGTGGCTGACTCGTAGATATTATTTCATCTTTTAGAGTTCATGCGCAAGAGACGAAAAAAAAAAAACGATAAATTGATTCTATTAAAAAGACATTCCGTTATTTTCTCTGGGTGTCACAAACTGTCCTGTAGGCTAGGCTATTTTGCAGGCCTCGTGAAAATTCTACTTTCTTCATCACAGTACATTAGTCGACCGAGTTTCATTTTAGGTCTACGGTTCTCGGATCTGAGTCCTAAGATGTCACTTCAATAATTTGGCATAAAAATCGATGGTTTAATATTCAAAATAAACGTTAGATAGGCCTACATGTATGTCTAGTTTATCAGGACTTGTCGCCTCCGTTGATGTCCGTTCCAAAAATGATGTGGGGACAGATGTGCCTGTCGTAAAGTTCGATACTTCTGACACAGCTGAGAAATAAAAAGTGTGGGTTTTCTGAACGAGCTTCGGAGCTTTATTACTGCTGCTTAGTTTAGTTTCATTTCAGCCTCAGGAAAGAAAAGAGTAATCATGACGTCACTATGGTAGAGAGTAGAGAGTACTACATAGACATGTACTAGAGACCGAAGTCAAGAGACCCGTGTACTGTTGATACGAAAAAATGTACAGAATTTACAATTAATATGTAAATCGGATCCTTATAAAAGTCATGTCCTGTCTATAGAATTTTCGGCGAGCGCCACCGATGATTCTCAGTTGTTCTGTCTTTGAGGTTTATGTCCCCAAACCTAAGCAGGTAATGGTAACAGCACTCTAGAAAATTGCTGAAAGATAGAATCTAGATTATCATTAGAAATCAAGTCTAGATACTAAAATAGATCTAGATCTACATTCTATAGATTTATATATCTAGTACAGTTAGAACGTACCACACTTAATATGGGATATAGATTAGATTTAGATCTAGATCTAGGCATAATTCTAAATCTTGAAATTGAAAGGTAGACCAGATCTAGAGTGTAGATCTAGAATCTAGTATCTAGGCTTACAACTCAATGACACAGAGTAGGCTGTACCGCTCCCAGCATTGTAGAATAAGTGACAGATAGGACACTGCTCATCTACAGACTGCAGTTGAAACAAAGGAAGCATTCTAAGAATCATTCTCTCCGGCGCAGTGCCCGTTTCATGGGTATAATAGATTTGAAGAACAAAGAAGACCTAGCTGCAGACAGTTTACAAAAAAAAAGAAACAACTTGGACAGAGTCCCGAATCAAGTTTTACTCATTTTGATCTCTAGGCTACTCTAGATTAATCTAGATCTAGCTTGAGCTGCAAGATTTAATAACATTAATTCATTGTAAAAAATGTTTGGCCTGAGTGCTATTCTAAGTTAAAACTTGTAATGGTATTGTCACTGAAATGATGACCAGGAGGTCCAAGGTTCGATACTCAGCTGGTGTTTTCATTTTTGCATTAAGAACCAATGCAGCTGTCGCTTGTACCAGGGTTCCAAGCCAGTGACCCTGTAAATCAGGGGGATTATATACCCAGGAATTATGAATGCTGCAAGAGTTTCAAACTGAATCACATGACACTCACAGCTATAAATTAAATTAAAATTTTAGTAGTTTTTTTTTTATTTTTATATTTCTTAAATTTCTGTTTTTTTTGCACTCTCTTAGTATTTGACTCAATAAGTTGATTTTCCACTTTTATTGATCTTCATCCATGATCCAAAGCCTTCTTTCTCCATATGGATATGGATGTATTGATTCTAATTTTAGCCCCACAGTGACACAAACTTATAAAAATTTGTAGTTTTATTACTCCTTTTGTCATCATGTTTTTATTAGGCTGTGGCATCACCATTGTGATCTTTGATGTGGACGAACATTAGTATGGGCTCCCTATAATAACCCAGAACAAAACATACGTTCAAAGGGAAGTGTGAGGAGAAAAGAAACAGCCATCTAACTTACAAATTATTCCTTTCACATCTCTTAGGTTCTCCAATGCTCTCTGAAAGAGTATGTGACAAACTTTATTTTATAATACAGTGTCATGTATAATAATGGTAAATCGTTATATTATACCTATCAATTATATAAATATATATTTACCTGATGACAGTTTCATTTTATATCTGATACCCATTGACATTTTGCTGGGTTTTTTTTCCTTTTCAGATCTTAATTTCTTCCAGTCTTTTTAAAGAAATCTACTCGTAAAAAATCTTGGAACAATCGCAATTCTCATTTTCCCTGAGGCTCAAACTGCTAAAATGGCTGATGATGATGGTTTTAGTGACTTGCTCATGGCAATAAAAGAATTTGACGACGCAGAAGGTAATAAGGAGAAGTTTAACACAAATCAAAACTGTGTCGACACAAACATTTCTCCATCATCCACCCCCTCAAAAAATCAGATAAACTCAGACAAATCTACAGCCCCTGTAGAATCATCTCCCTCAAAAGAGCAACTAAGTGATCGTCAAAGTGCATCAAATACTTTAGGTGATGCAGTCAAACTTGGCGTTGAAAGCCAAACCCCGGATGATGTGGATGAACTCTCACCCAATTCTGATGTAAGGTCCCTAAAGTCAACTAATAACCCCGAAACACTTACACATCAGCATCAAATCAAAACAGAACCTCCATCGGATGATTATGAAGCTTCTGTGTCAGCTCCACAACAACCAGAAATAAACCCCTCATTATGTATCATTTCTTGTGTGTCATCATTAAGTTCAACAGAACAGACATCTTTGGATTTGTCTCCATCGTCATCCTATTCAACATCTGAGCAAATGAAGTCAGCAAGTGTCCCGCCTGATGTGACTCCTTCGTCGGACCTTACACCCCTTGATGTAAGTGTGAAATTGGAGCCATTAGACTCTAATTCTTTCACTAGTGAACCTGAGGCCAACCCAATCCCTGAGACTTCAGAAACACCATTGCCAGATCCAAGTCTATCCAATACATGGGAGCAAAATCTGACTGCAGTCATTGATGCTGTTGCGTCAGGCAGAGATTCATCTGCAGAGAAATCATGTAGTAGCAGTACCTCCCAGAAACGTGATAGTGGTGTTACAAAATTACTAAAGGGCCCTAAGTCTAAAAGGGGCACAAAACAAGCAGCATTAAAAAGTGACAGTTTTACAAGTTTAGTTCCACTGTTGACACGGTTAACAGCCAATGACTTAGCTCTCTACACAGATTTATCATTAAGTCCAAGGAATAGTGGTAAGAATACTAGTGTGATGAAAGTTGATGGGATAGCTATTGAGATTGACTGTCCTGGTCCTAGTTTACCTGTCGAGGACTTGCCAACCACATCTAAGGATTCAAAAGACTTGGCAAAAAGGGGGAAAACTGTGGCAAAGAAACGTGCCTCAGCTAAATCAACTAACAGTGCATCCAAAAAATCAGCTCAGCTCAATGCCTCTGTGTCAGATAAAGCTAAAGAGTCTGGTAAGTCTATCAAGAAAGAGATAGATACATCTGGCAGCAGTGTCAAGCTGGAACCGCCAGAAAGTGCTAAGGAGGCTACCAAAGGCTTAAATCAGAAAAGAGGAGGAAAAAGTGCAAGACTTGAGGTATGTAAAAAAGAAGTGAACTCTCCCAAAACCAGGAGCACTGTTAATAAAGCCAAATTAGGTGAAGACAAAAATGAGACACCCAACCTGTCAGAGTCAAAGTCCAGTAAGGAAAGGTCCACACATGAACCAGTTGGTGTCGACAAAGACTCTTCAAATGTTGCAGGCACCAAAAGTAGAAGAGACAGTGACAATGCGAAGAAAGCTAAAGATAAATTATCCGATAAATCAAATGATAACATGGAAACCAATCTTGAGGGAGATGTAGACCACTCTGCGGAGCAAACAGCAAACTTTAAGGAAAAGCATTGTGTTGATTCTGTCGATGATAAAGTCCAGGGGAGAAAAGGCGGACAGAAAACCTTGATGGAGATGAACGTTGAGAGCTACTTGACGGAGGCCAACCAGCTTCTTGGCAAAAAGGCAAATAAGCTTAACTTCACAGTACCAAGAATTAAGGAGACAGCGAAAAAAGAAAACTCGAGACAGGAAAGAGACAAGGACTCTGAGAAACTGTCCAACAGCAGATCAAAAAAGAAGCTGGCAATAAAAAGTGAACCATCAGATGAGAGTGTTTCAAGACGAGGACGGCGCAGTGAGTCAAGGTCTTCAAGTTGTGATACAGCCGGGAGTGTGCTCGACGATGCAGGAGATAGAGAGAAGATACCTTCCTACTTGGAGTTGGACAAATCCACCAAGCTATGGAAAATTAAAGAGAAACTGAGTAAGTTTATTTTAAATTATTGTATTATTTTGAATTTCAATGACCATTTTTAAGTGCTAGCTGCACTTGTATTAAGTTATTAACACCAACAATAGGAATTTAAACTCTAGCTTAAAATCTTTAAAAAATTAACAATTGTCATTGTGAAGGTAAAAGAAAACACCGTATATTGTGAAGTACACCTTTGGAAATTAGTAACTTGTTTGTCATTTTAGCATAATAAGATTTTTGTAGTCCCTAATGACAAGTAGTTGTAGTTGAATTTTTTTAACGTCCAACATCAGCACTATATAGGCTATATTGTGGACAGACCCCAAGACTAACCTCTGACAATTTTATGTGCTGCCACACACGAGAGCGGTCGCATTAGACTGATACCAACTCAGGCTATTAGGGGGCGGCATTGACAGAGCTTGAACCACTGACCTGCCTCAGAAGTCGGTGTTTTACCCAAGGCGACCCCCAGCCCCCCATTATAAAAAGCTGCAAAAAAGCGGACATATCTTGTTAACTTCTTGGCAATGTATTGACAGCAACTGCAGATGCCTTTTGTAAAATTTATATTGTAAATTGTTTTTATTTGTTAAAGACAGGCTCTGTGCTCTTGGGCATTTATGTCACCTTTAAATTTCCCCTGTTATGTTATTGACAGCAGTCAAACTGAATGAATACACCGTTTTCTCAGCCTTTTTTTTTGTCTTTTTTAAGAATTCTATAGCAACACCATAATGTATCAGATCACGTTTGATGAATTAATCATTGCAACAACTCTGTACAGGACACGTTGGAGCACTTATTGAACTCTGCATCCAGGGATTCGACAAAACAGATATTGGCCAGATTGTTCAGGTGGTTTCGCTATTCACGTCGGATTTTGAAGTCTATGCACGGTGGACCCCAAGTGAAAACATGTAAGCTTTAAAATTAAATTTCAATTATATGTAGACATTTTCAAGATGAAGGTTGTTGACAAAAAAAAAATGGATAAGAGGTTATGATCATGCAGCTTTAAGGCAGAAAAACTTGACCGCTTTTTAAAAATCTTTTTAGTTTTTGTTTTTATGTGCATCTCATATAAATATTTCTATCATTTATGTCCTATTTATTTTCTATTTCTACTGAAAGATCGCTCACGCACAGTCTACAATGACATTTTTTAGGAAGTTAATATGAATTTAATTTACAACATTTGCATATTTATTTAAATTTTTTTGCCTGATGTGGATTTTAACATGTTTTTCAGGACAATATTCATCAGCTGTGTAGCATTGGAAGTGGTGAAGAACCTGCTCTTACAAATCTATACATTATGTCTTTCTAAGAGATCATTAACTATCGGATTTAAACATGTGGGAATGTATCCTGCCACTCAGAGTAAGTATTTTTTTTTTTTTTTACCCATAGAACATTTTCCTTAACACCCAGTCGATAGCAAAATATATAAACACATCTAATTTAGAGGTGGGATCAATTTTATCTTTTTTACATTAAAAATTTTTTTTATATTATTTAAAAACAAACAACTAATAGATAATGTACCAGCATTCACAGATCTGTATTTAATCTGTAATGCCGTTTGGTTTCGTAAAAAAGAGAATTGTATCCATGTTTATATCTGTTGATTTCTGCTGCGCTAAAAATGGATCCATCTGTGTTATTTTCATTTAAATATCACTTGAATTGTTCAATTAGTTTAGTTAGTACTTTTTTAATGATGTAAAGCGCCCAGAGCCTGATAATTCGGGGTTGGGCGCTATATAAATACCATTTATTATTATTATTTATTATTATATTTGGAAACCAGGAGGTTTAGTAAAAAAGAGACATGTATCCATGTTTATATCTGTTGATTTCTGTTGCACTAAAACATACCTGCTTATTCAAAGAAAGTGTTATTGTGTCTATGATTTCACTGAATGATTTTAAAAGTTATCACCAGGTAGACTTTGTGTGCCTGGTGTGATAATTTGACGAATCCTAGAAAACAAAGGCTACCAATACTATGTTCTATGGTAACATGTCAGAAAAGTGTTTGTTCACCTTGAATTTCAGTCACCTTCAGAGTGAACATGCCCAATGGAATCAGTGTGTTTGATGACACGACTGAAAACTGTGGTGAGTGCACAGGTCGTTTTATTGTTTGTTTGTTTTTCATGACCATTCTTTATGTCACACCAGCACATTACAGGACATTGAAAATGGTTTGATCCAAATTTTATAAAATTTAGTTGTGACTTTTAGTTTAGATCTATTAGATGAAAGGTGGAACGGGTCCTGTAATTTAATCTTCACCGCCACCTGAGGGTGAAAAGCACCCAGCTTCCGTTGCAAAAGTTGTGACCGGCTGAGACAGGAGTCATGGTATCCCCGCCCTGTCTCGTGTGTGGCAGCACATAAAATTGTCAGACGTCAGTCTTGGGGCCCGTCCACAATATAGCCTATATAGTGCTGATGTTGGACGTTAAACCAACTCAACCAACAACCAACCAACCTGTAATTTTCACTTTTAGATTAGATTGATTAGGTTAAAGATGGAACGGGTCCTGTAATTTAACCTTCACCGCCACCTGAGGGTGAAAAGCACCCAGTCTGTGAAAAATTTGCATGATCCTTGTTATTCTTCCAAATTATAAAATAAAAACCAATTATGTATTCCTCAATTTGTGTTTTATGCTTCTATCTGTTTTTCAAAATGATAATTTTTTTTGTTTGTGCATTTTTTTCCTCCTGCTCCTCCTTCCTCCGGTTCTTCGGTTTTTCTCGTAAAATGTAGTCTCTTTAATTCAATAATCGCTGCTTTTTTGCCTTTCATGAGGTATTCCTGATGCAAAGGGAGTGTAAGGTATGGACAAAAAGAGTCTAGCGAGTCAATAAGCTAAATGCATTGTTTTTTGCTTTTTTTCCACTACCTTTAGCTTAGATTTTTGTGTGCATATTTTCGAATCTGATTGCCCCACTATTTACTTTTTAACAGTGAATGCAGAAAAAATATCCTATAAGTATAGGCATGCGCAATAAATTTACATGCACTTTCGATTCTTAAATCAAACCAAAACAACAACGGAAAAATCTTGGAATGGTGACAAAATCTTTTACCAATACTCAACGGATGTATAATATATATTCTTTGAAAGGACAACCAAAGAAGAAAACCCACTCATTATACATTATAGAAAATGCTGGAATCCTAGACAGCAATAGAACCAGGTCATCACGGTCATCTATCTGATAGAAAAACAAACAAAAATGTGTGAAAAGTTTTTGTGGGTTTTTTTTAAGGTTGCTGATTATAAAAAAATTTTGCCTATTTGATTGATAGAAACACACAAAAAAATATGTTTAAAGTTTTTGTGGGTTTTTTTTAAGGTTGCTGATTAAAAAAAAATTCGCCTAATATTTTCTCCTTACACAACAGATAGATTTTATGGTGAGTCCGCGTTTCTTAAGATAGACAATTCTGCTAGAAAGGTGACAATGTTTTATTGTCCATCCCCGCGTTACTCAAGATAGACAATTCTGCTAGAAAGGTGACAATGTTTAATTGTCCATCCCCAGACCTGTCGACCCATGAAGCGACGTTCTCGGGAAGCCTGCAGCGGGTGCCTGCTGTGTGCTACCCGTACGTCCTGCTTGGCAGCCAGCACTGTCAGCTTCAGAAGGTCAAGGCCGACTCTGACCAGGCTGTTGAAAGAAGGTGGGTATACACAAATATTCTTCTCACTGGTTTTAGTGGTAGAGCACCAGTCTCCTTCCAAACTAGAGATTCCAGGTTCAAAAACCATGATTGGTTCAAAATAAATATGTCCAACTCTCACTCTGCCCCCCTTCTGGTTGTGGCGGTGTTAGTATAATATGATCCGCACTGTTTCTGTCGGGCAGCAAGTAAAAGTGTCAGATGTTATTCTTAGAGCCCTTCCACATTATAGCCTATATAGTTTATATAGTTTTAATGTTGGGCGTTAAGCAGCAAACTAATCTTAACTTTTTTTTCCCTTTTTCCTTGTTTTCGCTCCTTTTTTTTTACTTCAATGTCTTTCTTGCTTAGACTTATGTCCATTTTGACATAAGAAAGTTTCTGTGTATTTGTGTATTCATACCAGAAGTGTACGTATTGTTTCAATTTTAAAGATTTCTATATTTTGTAACAACATTGATATGGTTAAAAAAAAATGAATTGCAGAAAGAAAGTAAATTTTGTACCAGTAAATATAATTACTTTTATGAAGTGGTGTCATTTCCCTGCGTATGAATTTAAAAAAATGAATTGTAAGTTTTTACCATTTTGTCTCTTCTACAGGGAGCTTAGGTTCTTCTTTTCCTCTCAGGATACTTTGGACAGCTTTCTCTCATTTCATGAAAGTATTCGTATCAATGGCAAACAGATAGAACTTGTTTACAAGGGAAAGAAAAGAAACGGTAGGTTTTTCTTAGTTTTATTGTTGCCACCATCTTTTCTTTTGTCTGTTGATACTCCATTACTCTCTCTTTCCTTTGTTACAATCTCCTGCACCCCATATTCTTTTACAGATTTTTCTTCTCACTATAATACACCTTTCTTGTTACTATTATAGTATCAGTTTAAACACATACTTTTCCCTATGCTTTTTTCTTGCGCTTTGTCCTTTTTGCCTCCTGTTTTCTCCACTACCTCTTATTATTATGATAATCATTTTGCTTATTGAACTAAAAGAAAGATGGATTTTCACTTTAGATTTTTTTGTTATTTTTTAATGACTTTCTCTTAAGCCAAAAGTTGTTTTGTTTATATATATATATATATACCTTGAGTTGGAGACTTATATCTTGAAACTCATAAACATGACTTTTTTGCTCTTAATTTTGAACTGTTTCACATTTCAACGATCAATATATTATTATGTTTGCCACTGATCGTATTGAAGTGTATGTGATATGTATACTTAAACATGCTGGAAAATAGTTGGTGTTAGATAAATTGGATTAAAGGGGGAAATTTCAATTGATGTGGTTGGACGCAATTATTTGTGAACAGCTTGAGCTAGATTGTTTGACATAAGGTTTATTGGTTGTACAAAAAGACAAGAGGAAAAGTATGAGACATCATATTCATATTACATACTTGCTAGTTGTACATTAATAGTTTCCTCAATAAAATTTCAAACGTTTTATCTCTCCTCAGACTCTCATGTTGAAGTGGACCAGTCAAAGGGTTATCCCAATCCAACTGGTTTAGTTTTCTCAGAGGCTGAAGAGCTCTTGGTGCCAGAGTCGGAGGCTTCAATTCAATACAATGGCATTTTTTTCCCCAAGTCTGTATACAAATTCACAAAGTCAGCGCCAAGGAAGAAAGCTGGCACTCCTGAAAAGGATTCCAATGACGAGGTCCCAAATCAAACCACAAGTAAAAGTGGAGCTTTAAATCACACCACTACTGCCACAAATAAAAACCAAACACCAAAGCCAGGCATGGGAACAGTAAATAAAATTGAGCCTGACACTGAAATGTCTGCATCTCCTATCATAACAGAGAGACAAGGCGCAGAGAATTCAGTTTCTTCTAGCTGTAATAATTACTCAAACCAGTCGGAATCTCAACTCCAACCAAATGGGCCGGTTGCTATGGGCCCAACTCCTCCAGTGATGAATCATGGTCAATTTCCGATGATGCATCACCCACCCCCGATGTTCCAGGGTCCACCGCCTACAATAAGTCACAGTTCAACCGTTATGAACCAGGGCCCACCGTCTACGATGAGTTACGGTTCAACCGTTATGAATCAGGGTCCACCACCTACGATGAGTTACGGTTCAACCGTTATGAACCAGGGTCAACCGTCTACGATGAGTTACGGTTCAACCGTTATGAACCAGGGTCCACCGCCTACGATGATGGGCCAAGGTCCGCCCCCACCCACAATGATGCACCAATTCATGTCCATACTTTCCCAAGGCCAAAGGCCGCCCATGATGAACCAGGGTCCTCCACCTATGCCCATGATGGGCCAAGGTCCTCCGCCACCGAGAAACTTGGGTCCTCCAATGATGGGTCCGCAAGGTCCTCAGGGCCTAGGACCCCCCATGATGAGCAGAGGTCCACCTCATATGATGGGCCAGGGTTTGCCACCTCCGGGCCCACCACCCTGGATGAACAGAGGCCCTCCGCCTCCCATGATGGGCCCGGGGCCTCCCATGAGAAATCAAGGGCCGCCGTTTAACAGCATGCCGTTCTCAGGAGGGCCACCTGTGTCTCAGCCTCCCGACTCGAGCTCCAAAGACATTGAGCAGGAAGCATGGGAAGCCTCAGTCAAGTCTTTCACTGAGTCTCTTCTGGGGGCCAAGCCTGAGAAAAACACTGCTGAAGTTGGCTTAAAAGGAATGGGAAGTTTGTCGGGCTGGCCTGTGGATAATACAAGGAGCTCCTTGCGGAGTGGGTCTCCCATGTCTATGGTGTCAAGCCCTGACAGAGACGGAGGCTACAGAGATTTGTTAAAGCGTCCCAGGCGTTTGTCACGCTCCCCTGAAAATCGGAGATCGAAGCCCTTGTCACACAGAGGTTCTGAGAATGATAGATTCGGCCCTCCGCGAGGATCATCAGATTCTCGTGACAGGCAGCCTAGGTCCCTCCACCGTCGAAGTCGGTCAAAGTCCCGATCATACTCTCGGTCCCAATCTCGATCCAGATCCAGATCCCGATCCCGCTCCCGCTCATGGTCGCCATATAAACAGCCCATGCAGGTTAAAAGATATGGTGCAAGGAATGACTCAAGACGATCACCAAGAAGATCTCCGCCTAGAAAGGAGTTTTCTCGTGGCAAAAGATCAAAGTCTCCTACAAGGAGAAAATCCAGGTCTCCCGAAAGACGAAAATCAAGGTCTCCGGATAGAGGAAAACTAAGGCCTTCCGCCCAAGAAAAGTCTAAATCTCCTACTAGAAGGAAATCAAGATCTCCTGGGAGGAGAAAATCAAGGTCTCCAACTAGAGAAAAATCAAGGTCTCCAACTAGGAAAAAGTTACCCATATCTACAGAAAATGAAATGGGGGCCTTTTCAAGCAATATCAAGGACCGACTTGGCCAAGCTATGCAAATGGAAAAGATTGTTATCACAGTAGACAATAAGGAGAAATCGAAGAAGATCAAGATGCAAACTAACAAAACAGATTTTAGAGCTGTACAGCCATCCCCAACTTCAAAAAAAGTTGTTAAAAAGGCAGGAAAATGGATAACAAAAGATGGAGATAGTAGAACTGACTTTTTTGAAGAGAGGACTGATAATAACCATACAAGGAAAGTATCAACTCCAAACCAGGGAAACAGAGAAAATGTCAAAGATCAAAGTATTTACAACTCAGGGAAAGAGGGGAAAATCCAGGTGAATAAGCCAACGACTGAAGTAACATCCGCAGACAGTTCTTTGTGTGAACCACAGGCCGGCTTTGAGGGCAAGAAAACTGTCAAACATGCAACAGGCAGCGTTTCAGGCAAGGCCAACGTTTCTAATGAACAACCAACTCTTGATTTGGCTGATGCTTTCAGTACTACACTGATCAATTTATCAAAGGCAGCGGATCCAGGCAATGGTGGAATCTTTGAGTCTAATGCAAGTAAAGAAAATAAAAAATCCACTGAAGTGGAAGGGAAAAAAGCTGAAGTGATTGCAGGACAATGTGTTAAGGAAAGAAAGCAAATCAAAATTGGAAACATAAGTAAATGGAAACCTGTGCAAGAGGGTGGATCACTTGAGGAAAAGCCTGACAAAGAGAAAAATAAATCTGAGCAGGCTGCACACGATCAAGGTACAACAGCTAAGACAAAACAAGATAGTGAAAGTAGCAGCTCAAAGCCAGACAAAACTCCCTCTCAAAAGAATAAGGAGGAATCTGCTACCTCTGAGAAAAATGAAAAGCCTGCGTCTTCCCTTAAAGATTCTAATCAAAATAACTCCAAGCCCATATATTCTGAAAATCAAACATCTTCTCTGAAAACATCTTCAACGCCTGAGCCTTCTCACACTAGTTCTTCAGAACCTTCAAGATTGTTAGCGATAGGGAACCGCTCAACATCATCAGAAAGGGATCATCAGGGCACAGAATCAATGCTTTTACAATCGCAAGATGCCCACCAGTCCCCTAGAGAACAGTTATTAGGGGATATGAAGAGACCCTTCAGGGCATCCAGCCTACTCAGGAAAACGTCTACTGTAGGGAGGTCAGTTTCACCGACGTCAATTCTCTACGACAGATTTAGAAACCGGTCAAGGTCACCGGACGCGCCACAGCAACCTGTGCGGACACCAGAGCCCTCTGGTGATTCAAACGTCGATAGCTTGAGGAGAAAGGACATTTCCAATAGTGGCACTCGTTTGGAAACAGTCAGAACACAGCGGGCGCAATTTTTGTCACCTGAATCTCCAGAAAATTTGTTGCAGCCTGATGTGTCCAGAAAGCAAACCTCCGTGCAATCTGTGTCCAGGTGTAGTAGTGGAGGCCTCCCCCAGGGTGGACCCTATCATCAGGACAGGCTCCATGAGAAGCATGGTAGCAGCGGCGTTGGCAGGAGGGAGGATCCAGACGATAGATTGGGGGGTGAGAGCTACAGCAGGGGCAGGGAAAGAGAGAGGCGAAGGGACCACATAGGCCGATCTGAGGGACTCAACTCAGTGGAGTCTGAAAAATATACCAGAGACTGGGGGAGGTCTAGGGATGAAGGCAGGTATGAGGGGTTCGGCTCAACAGAGGTTGAAAAATACACCAGAGACAGACAGAGAAGGGGAGAAAGGGATAGAATTGAGGGAAATCGCTCACTGGAAGCCGAAAAATATACCAGAGACAGGGAAATGTTGAAGGATGAAGGCTATGGTCTAGCAGAGGCTGAAAAATATAGTAAGGATATTCAGAGACATGGAGAAAAAGGTAAACCTAAGGGAACTGTCTCTTTGGAAGTGGAAAAATATACCAAAGCCAGAGGGAGAGTGGAGGAGAGGGGCAGGCTGGTAGGGACGGATGTGGCAGGCAGACATTGTCAGGACGGTGATAAACAAAGAAGGGAAAATGCACACAAACCTGAAGGAATTGGCTCTTTGCAGACTGACAGGTATGCTGCAAAGGATAGAGACGGCGAGAGAAAGGAGGAGAAACGCAAGTACGAAGCAGTTAGTTCTTCACTGGCAGGGTCACACCGAGATGGCGAGAGAAGGGAAGACAGGCATACACCAGACGGAGTCAGCTCAACCTCAAAATCCCCGCAACACCCGCTTTTCAAGCGAGCCAAGTTTGAAGAAGTGAGACCAGACCGACCGGCCAGAGTAGGATCACGCTCCCCTGTCCGTCACCACACGGGTGATATCAGATGTGAGTACAATTGCTTCGATATTGGGCACGGTTAAGAGGATTTTAAATCGTCTCTTTGTAAATTTATGCAACGAAACATAAGTAGTTTAACGGATTAATGTTATTGAAATGTTTCAAGTAAAGTTGTGTATTACATGTATAATTTGACACAGGTATTTTTCCATATATCACTGATGATCAATTCCTATCATAATAAAAATTAAATAATTATACAATATAGAATCTTAAGTTTAAGAGCATGTAATCTTACTTAGGTCTCCTTTTGAATTTGAGTCAACCCTGAACTTAGGTGTCTGTGTTTGTGCCTATGACGTGGAAGTCCAAAACACACATGAAACTTACTTCTTTAGAGTTTTTTTCTAGTTCTATTAAGGATGTGTCAGTACTGTTATACATGTGCAGTACATGTGTACCTGTCATGAAGATTGTTGTATCTATCCTGTGTAATCTGTTCATAATTATTTGTGTGTGTGTGTATTTTAAAGGTTTTTAGTTTATGCCACAGATACATTTTCAAGCTAGTTTTGAGAGCTTGACCTTGATGAATAAAAAGCGTTTGAAATTCTTTGGATATAATTTTAGATCATAGCCATGTATCATTCTACTTTTTAAGTCATAGGCTCTCTCTGTTTGACTAAACATGCACATTTTGAATAAGACTAAAGAGTTTCTCTCAATTCGACAGCATCTGCCACATCTTCAATTCTGAGCCATTCCATCGATAAAGCAAGAGATTCGGTAAGGTTAAGTTACAACCTTCATTAAAAATGTGTAGCAAATGATAGGTTATTTGTATAAATAAACAGAATTTTACTTATTTATTTCCTCAAAAGTTCTTAAAATTGTGTTCTATTTACTGTTAACAAACTTTTTTTTTTAGTCTAAACTTTTTAATTTGTATCTTAAGATGAATCCAAAGAAATTGGTACACCAGTTGATATTATCACAAGGCAAAGGCAATGCAACACCTGACCTACATAATTTTTTTTTTACTTGTTTTCAGTCTCCAATAAATGTTTACTAAGTTACCAAAGAAGTTAATGGTTAATGACCATTTACATTTTGAAAAATTAAAGGCACAAAAGTTTCTTAATAATATAAAATGTATCATTAATATTTAAATTTATCTGCATACATTATTGTATACTGCTACTTATTCTCAAATATGTTTAAGACTGCTAAAGTGTTTTCATTTTATTTTCACAGGCTGAGAAAGAGGAGGGACTGGCTTCAAAGTAAGTTTTTGACAATTGCTGCCATAGTTGTAAGATTTTAATGGAAATGCTAGGGCATTGGGTTGAAACCTTCTCCATGATATGACATACAAAGCTTGATGGCAGTTTTGATTTAAAATCTATTCCTCAAAGACTGTTCCCAACTCCTTTTAGTATTTTTTTACCCTAATAGGACATCTGATTTAAACTCAAAATAACTAAAAAGTCCTGTTTGTTAAGTGGATGATAGCTGAAGGCCAAGATATAATTTCTGTGGTTATGTTCTGGGAGCAATTGTTGATCTAATTGGCATCACTGCACAAAGTGTTACATCTCAAGTCACACTTGCGTACTGTTTGTAATAACAGAAAATGTTAAATGCTATTGATAAATTCATTATTCAGTTTGTGTTGTGTGTGTTTATTGTTTTTGTTTTTGATTTTTGTTCATGATAATTTGATATTAATGCATAGTGAATTTGTATGTGTGTGTGTGTGTGCAAAAAAAAAGGGGGTGGGGGGGATTGAATCCTCAAGGAAAAACGTGGAAGTTTCTAACTTACAACTGATTTTGAATGGAACCAGATACAACCAAGTAAGTGAGACTTCATAGACTATTTATGACATAAAAGACTTGATGGACTTCAAAACAACTATTACAAGTGCTCCATCTGTAGTCTTTGTTGTGGTTTTTTTTTCATTAAAAATTTTTTTTTTTCATTTTTGTTCCTTGTAGATCTTCACAAGTAACCAGCAGCTTCCAGCAGAAAATAATGGACGCCCTTGCTCGCAAACTCGGTATTGATAAAACCCCACTCAGTGGACTGTCGTCATCGAACAAAAGTTTACCTGGGGTCCAGTCACCAGTGCCAGCTCCCGGGCAGAGTTTGGAGTCGCCTTCTAGACTGGCCGCGGACAGTAAAGGAGCAGGCGATGTAGGCTCTCCCATGGAGAAAATCTTGTCTATGCTGTCTCAGAAAACAAAGCCTGGGGAGCAAGGTGCAGATCCACAGCAGGCCAGGAAAGGTAGAGTGCCTGACAGACCCCACAGACCAGGTCTGTCCTCGGCAGCTACGCCTACAAACAGTGCTCAAGCAAAGCCCCAGGCGCCCAAAAGACCGGGGGTTCCTGCATCAAATGACGACATCATTGAGATGATACGACGTCTTCAAAAAGAAGTGAAGCCCCCATGATTTATTTTTATTCCTCTTTTTTTCCTATTAATTAAAAAAAAAAACAGTACCCATGCCAAGTTATACACGTTCAAAAGGCCTGTTGTACAGGAACTAGTTATTCTGCAGTCCTCTGTGCTGAAGGACAAGGAGAACAAGATGTGTTAACCCAGAGGTATGTTTGTTAGTAATCTGCACTGAAAGAGGAAAGACGTAGGTTCTGCCACTGCAAACAAATGGCTTGGAAAAGTCCTGCTGAAATTAAGTTCTGGGGTGGAAATGTTTTTTTGTTTTTATTATAAGAAGTTAAGGCTATGTTGTATACAGCAGATACTACTTTAATCTCAAGAAAACCTCTGTAGATCATTTCTGAATAAAAAAATAAATCTTGCAGCAAATTAGTAAAGATTAATTAATTTTAGGTAGTCTTGGCTTGGAATTTGTAAATATTTGGAGAATAGTATGGCTTTGCAGCCTCATGTAGCTTCAAGTTCATTGATATCCTAGCTATATTTTGTTCTGGACTTGACTGCAGTTGTGCCATATAATTAGATACGGCGAGGTTCAAATTTTCAGATACTTGGGCATGTGCTTTAAAATAGCATTTATTTATATTTTGTTTTTTAATCAACAAAATGAATATTTTATTCTGCTTGAAGCTATCCATTGATATATCGGGGAGGGGGGGGTCAATTGTGTGACACCTAAGATCTGGATATTTGTTCAATTTGGTCTCTCACTGGTTGATATATAGTGCTGCTGTTGGACGTTAATCAACCCAACCCAACCCTACTGGTTGAGACAGAAGTCCAGGTCTGCTCGCTCTGTCTCGTGTGCGGCGGCACAAAAAATTGTCAGACGTTGGTCTCATATTTATAGCCCACAGTATAGCCTATGTAGTGCTGAAATTGGAAGTTAAGCAACCAATTCAAGTCAACCCACAAATGTACATGTGCCGCACTACCAGGTTGATTGGACTTGTGTGATGCCTTACTGGTGATAAATTGTAAAGCTAGTAAAAATTACTAAAAATAGTAAAACTAAGCTCTTTTAACCCTAACCGTATATCATGTTTTCCCACCTGAACCGTATGTCGGGGGTACATTTCGACTCCATGGACTGTACAGAGGAGAAATAACATTCCTATTCGTACAATCGAGGGGTACATTTCAACCCCATGAATGGAATAGAAACAATATATGTGCATCCGCATGATTTTATTATCACAGATATGAACTATCACAATATGGCTTTTGAAACCATTCTCGGAGCAGTTAGTATATGTTTGTGCCAAATGATAACAAAATTGTACTCTAGACTGTATTGTACGAGCATATTTGTCTGACAAGAAGTTCTTCACTTGCACTTATCTTGACAGTGTACCTAATAGTAAATCATGTTTTGTACCCTTGCCCGTACATTGTGAATCTCTGTACTGTTTATCCACATTTTTTAACTAGTCAAAATTAATTCAATTACAAAAAAGATTTAAAAATATTTTCAAATAAAAATTCCCACGTTAAGTATTTTAATTTAAAAAATGCCTGGGATGCTTTTAAACAAACGGATGTACAATAACTTAAAAACTACAGAAGAGGATACAGTATACCTGAATCACAATAGTGTTGAAATAAAAATATATATTATTTCTATATTATCTCCCAACCCAATTTCTTCAAAAAACATCTCTTGCACAGCAATTGAATTAGCTTTGAATGCTTTTTGACAAATTAATTTTTTGATGCCTATTTAAAAAAAAAATAATAATTGAGATTTGAACTGTTCCAGAACTACATGCACCATAGTTGAGTTCACAGCCAGGCTGGCTAAGGCTTATCATGTCCATCCTGTATTCTGTCACCAAAAGAAAACCGCATGGATTTGGTGTGCTCATATTAGCCTACCACTGTACCAGTCAGTCATGAATATTACATGTGAATTGTAATTATTATGTCATGTTACTTTGAATAAATGAATCTTGGTTGCCTATTAAGAAAAGGTATAACATGGAAAAGGCAGCACTTTAGTTTCTCACTTTTGCAAGCCTGTATATATTTCATTGCAAGGCTATTCTTTTTCTTTTAATTGTTACAATATATTTATATATACATTGTATATATATGTATATTATGTATGTTTGTTGTTTCATGCTTAGTAAACTGATAGTGCTTATTATAAATCATCTCTGGTGCATTTCACCCTCCAAAACTTAAGTTAATAACCCTAAGGCATGGATGTTTCTCAACTTGTACAGTGCATTGTTACAAATTCATATTTGTTGTACATACATGTACTTTATTTAACATTATGTTCTTGATGTGAATGCACATATAAATAAATAATGAAATAATATATGTAAAATATATTGCTTGTTCATTTGTTGTCATTTAAAAAAAAGAAGGGTACACACCGTCAATTGTTGAATTCAGGCTACATTTGATCATTAAATTTTTAATAATAATATACATTGTGTTTGTGATTTATGAAAAAACAACCTAATTCACTCATATAAGATAAAAGAAGATAGATGACTTTATTAATCCCATCAAAGGAAATTGAAAATGACGGGCTCTAAAACATGAAAAAAAAAAACATATACTTCTTAAAATATGTAACCTATAGGTATAAACATAAAAGCTCATAAAAATATATTCATATTGCACTGTAAGTTGTCTAAAAAGTGGTATAAATCGATGGTTTGACTTTGGTAAAAGATGCACTATTGTGTTAGCTTTCTCATTCTGTGATTCTCATTAAATAGTGCGATAGATTTCATAATTATGTCTGTTTGTCCGGATCTTTGGAACCCTACATTAACGACCACTGCGCTCAATCAGCTGACCATCGAATAAAGCATTCAGAGGGTGTGTGCTGTCTTTAATAGTATGTTTCATTTTATGCATCATGTTTCGATTGCATAGTGACATGATGTTTTCTTGTTTTTGATTTTATCTACCACCCCACCTGCAATTATAATAATTTTGTCAAGTCTCTCCCTATCTTGCTTTAACATGCTGCCTCCCCAACATACCAAACCAAAGGTTAGTGTGCTTCTTACCCGAGTCAAACAGAGCAAAGTTTGTGAGGTGTTAAAAGAACATAATTTCCTCAAGCAGAATAATCAGGGTTCAGTTTTCTTTAAAATAACCTCAGTGCTTTGTTTCCAAGTGAGTTTTTTGTCAATCACTATGCCAAGATATCTAAATGTGTCTACTATCTCTACTATTTTATTTTCTAATAATGTGATCATGTTGTTCAGCTTTTTTTCGAAAATATAACCATTTCTTTAGTCTTGCTAACATTGAGAATTAGATGATTGGTATCGCACCAGTCACAAAAGATTTTACTTCTTGCTCGTAGTTAACAAGTTTGTCATCAACAATCACTTTTGTCAAAACAGTGTCATCAGCGTATTTATCCATTTTTACAATTACTATTTGTGGTTTTGCAGCTGATGTGTATAAAGAAAAGAGAAATGGTGACAAAACTACACCCTGATGTGCTCCAGCTATATAGCATAATTTTATACTAGTACAGTGACTAGTTCGTCCCAACAGGCAAGGATCGCCCATGTCGCATCTCGCAAGGGCATGATGTCCTCCTGGCCAGAGCTCGATCAGCTACCCACGACCTCGCGGTCAGGGCACCCAGGCAGCATGATGTGGATGTTGAGTTGGCTTGAGTGTTTTATGTGATTAAATATGCATGGGGTGATAGCTGCCGCACATATTTACCAGAAAGAGACTGGAAGTTGTGCATTGACACTCCTTACTGCACAATGGTCCTGATAAGTTAGTGTTCTTCAACTTCAAGCATTAACGATAATTAAAAATAACAACAGTAACAATCGAAAGTAGATTCTTCAATCCATTTTAATCACATAAAGGTCTACCAAATCACAACTTGTACATTCAAATTCAATAATGATAAAGTACAGCTCCGGTTTAACAAACTTTCTTTTCAATAGTTCGTTGAAGCCATGTATGGCTTAGATATGCTAAAACAATGCCTCCGTCTACATTACATGATTGTAAGTAGATGTTGAGACAATCACAACCACCACCCCTTTGCCTCCTCTTTCCTTACCACACATCAATTCCATGTTATGATGATCCCTGGTTGTTCGTTGGCTGCCAATCCTCTTCTCCCTCCTCCCCCTTGTTGCTTATTTTTCAGTTTTTGGCCCACCCTTTTTAGTGCACACTACACATTGGTCAACATAATGTCAATTACAAATTGTGAGAGAACTATTTATTTTTTCAAGACAAGGCGTCAGATCTTGGGGTTTAACTAGATCTAGTGTCTGGTAAATTGCTCCATGGGCTTGTCATCAACTCCGGTAAGTTGGAACGAGAATGGTACATGTAATACCGTACTATGAGATGAGTTTGTTGAATTAATAGTAGTTTACTAGACACAAAGAAGAGGTTTTATCTGTTTGGTGGATGCCGGGTGCTCTTGGAGTCCGAATTTGTTGCATTTGTGATGATCTGAATTAAAAGTTCATCAGTTAAAATGAACATAATCCATTCCCTCTTTGAGGCCCAAACTTGATAAATTGTCCTCAAAATTTCCGGATAAACCCTGAAAAGTAAAAGATTTATAAAATAAATAATGTTTGGTAAAGTGGTCATTCACACACAAACTAACAAACAATTTATAGGGTCCTGCTTTGCAAACAATTTTAAATATATGATAACATCAAGGGAAAGATGTGCACCCATATACCATTGATTTATATACAAGAATGCAACCCTTATATATAGAGTATCTTATAAAGATACCACCCTATTGGCAATTAGAAAGTGTTCAAGATACGGTTTGAAAATATATATAGGTAACAATGTAAGCATTTTTTGTTGGGGCAACACTAATTTTTATAGTCGCAGATTGCAACATTTTTGTATCGTCTGTTTCTTTAAGCCCAGAGTAGGCCCTTGATGGATTTTTTTTTTTTTCCACCCAGTATTCAATTCAGGCTTTTGGTTAAAATTTCTAAATAATAATAATAATAATAATAATAATAATAATAATAATAATAATAATAATAGTAATAATAATAATAAAACATATATATATTTTAACATACAGGCCCACTAAAATATTAGAAAAAATAACACCAAATATGAAAAAAATGTTTTCTTTTAAACATGTATGAATTTGTTTGGTCTAAAGTTATCTGGGTGAACTCACCAACTTGACACAGATGACAATCGGAGGTCTCACCGTTGAGAAATGCACAATGGGAATCTTTGGTTTGGGAATTTCCTGTGTGAGATCAACATAAGCAAGCGTCAGTGAGACCAGTCTTTGATAGCACTAACAGTAATATGCACACTTATATTACAACAACATATATATAATTTGAATAGTTCATATCCAGGAAATCTTAGAAGTTTCTGGGAACATACACATGTAAGTGATACACTGCACAGCTATTTGAGAGGCTGACATCGAACTTCTTCGACCATCAAAACTTACTTTGCTTTCCTCATAGATGTAGCAGCCTTTCTGAATTTTGCTTTCATCCACATCACAGAACATTGTCACCTGCGATACCAAATGGTAAAATTAAGTATTTCTTACAGCATTCTGGATAGAACTTAGAAGGCTAAAAATTAGAATAAACAACAAAGCCTGAATAGTATGAAAAGTTTATTGTTTAAATGTATAGCAATAGTCCTATCCTTGAAAAATCTGGGTGAAATCAAAGGTGTTATTATTGGTTCAAAATTTAAGTCACTGTAATTAAAAAAAACAATGTATTTACATTTACATGTCAGATCCATGTTCTTTTTTTTTTTACGTTCGACTGAAGTTTGAGTTACGAATTGGCAGATTTTTAGTTGTCTAATTTTAAACTAGTTTTAAAGTGTTCGGTATGCAGCTTTGTTAACATGACTATACCTATGGCTCTTTGGATCTGAGGATGGGTAACACTATCAGGTTAGTTCACTGGGTCAAAGGAAGCTTAATAAGAACAAGAGGTGAAGAGAAATCAGGGATTTTTAAATGTTCGTTAATATAAGGTCTTTTTTAAGTCCGAGTTCGTTGTATTCGAGTTCTACTGTAAAACCAAGAGATCTTTTTAAGTTGTTAAGCATCTCTGAAAACAAGCATCATGAACTAAAAAGTGTCAATGACTGGAAGAACAGGCTTTATTATAGAGTGAAGGAAACCAACATCATTTACGTTTTTCACCTCTTTTGAGTTGGAGAAGAGAACCACCATCATCAAATGCAACGTGAAGCACTAGGCACTCTCTTTCATTTAATTTACTGTCCTTTTTTGTCTTGGCAAAGAAAGGTTCCATTTTCATTGAGTTCTCTCAAATTGATTTATAAATATTATTCTTTGCAGTGATACTCGTGGACTATAGCAGTTTAGCACATCCTTTCAAAAACATTTTTGGCTACAGCCTCTTTATCTCCAACTTGCAGTTGATTTCATAATCTGAAGGCCAATACATTACTTATGCTCTGGCCACCATGATCAAGGAAAAATAATTGTCGTAACTTTGAATAGCTTCAGCAATTTTGCAGCAATCCTCCCTCACACATCTTATATTGTCACTGTACTACCACCAATAGCAGGATGGGATAACAAAGAGATATTCCACTTTGCACTGCGACAAACTGCCCAACTTTTAGTTTAAATATCAGGCTGCCCAGCAAACACCCATTAACGACACCCGCAACATCAGGCATAGGTCAAACCAGGCCCTGCTGGCCACAAAATTTACCTGCTATCACAGCTATGCCAGAAATTGATTTGAACAGGATTCAGCCCACTATATACTGCAATATCTTACTTAAACTTAAAGTATAAATAATTTTAAAATCAAAAGGCGTGGATCTGATAGACGAAGTTTCAAATTATAATGTCTAGTAAATTTAGTTTGGGTAACATCATTCTTATACATGGGGGAACTATACTATAGGAAAAGAGTTCTTGCAGGAAAAAAAATCTAAAATTACAACTTGTTTTTACATATTTTTATCTGCCCAAGTTTATGATCAAATGTAACAGTTCTTAGATAGAAAGATTGAATACTATTTCATAAAACAGTGGGCATCAAAATTACTCCTCATCTCAGAGGGGTGACCTGCCTTTGTAATAAAAACAGGAAAAGATACTCCAATTTTTTAATTAGTTCTTTTCTTTTATTCTTTCTTTGTCCGTCTTCTCTCTGTCCATCTTTCACTTTTTTTTATCATTCAACAGTCATATCCTAACTTTCGTTTCTTCAATGTTTCAGTTAACCTACTTCATACTTATACACAGCCTAAGTATTTACATACTTTTAATAGATGAAACTGATGACAAAAGCTATAAGTATTACATTTTCTTTTTTTTTTGAAGAGACAAGTTTTGTGAGTTCTGGAGGAATTTGCAAGGTAGATGTTTCATCACATGAACCAAATTTTGATTTCTTTTCTAATGCCCATTGTCTTTCTCCCCATCAGTCAATAGTTGAATTTTGAAAGTCGTTTTATCTCTCTTTCCCTAGCTCTGTCTCTTCTATTTCTCTTTTCATCGTGACCTACCTTTCTTCCCTTTCTCTCTCTACCTCTTCTCTTCCTTTCCCCCTCCTTCTCTTTATCCCCCCTCTGTCATCTCTCTCTCTCTCTCTCTCACTCTCTCCCTATCTCTCTTTTGTTGTGAACCACAAAATTGTGAAGTAAGGACTGGTCTGCAGGGGCCCTAAAAACATACCTTCTTTCTATTTCTGGGAGACAAGCTCCTGTACAGCTTCCTCCCCTGCTTCCCAGCGTTCCATATTGAAAATTCCTCCCAGTGGCACAAAACACGCTTCTCCAAAAACTTGACCCTCAACTCCCATATTGTTTCTCTGAATAAAAAAAAAGTTCCAAAAGATAGAGATATGCATCAAATCTTTCAAAGCAATATAAAAGCTGAATTATTTTACGTGAGAATGAACAAATAACAAGATACCCGAGCTCTACATCAGCTCAATAAAATATCGGTACACTGATAAGCCCAGGTGGTTCGTCATGTCTGAATCAGACCCTAGTATAAACTGCTGAATTAAAAAGCTTCAGAGTAGAGAGAACTTTCTCTCGGTTTCCATTTGAATTTAGTAAAATTATCATGTAATGTAGTCCTGTGTCTTCATAACTGCTGGGGAAGTGTATTGCTTTAGCGATATAAATACCAAGAGGCTCAAACTTGCTTTCCTTCAAATTTAGAGTACCGGTAAACTATTTTTAGAGTTTATTTTCTCAGTATTGCAACCACCTACTGTAAAGACCATATCGCTTATGTAAAAAAAAAAAAAAAAAAAAAAAAAAATTTGTCATTGTTAGACACAAACTATTTTCATAGTGATACAAATCAACCACAAGAAACTGCGTGCTCAACAGAGGAAACTCACTCTGAGATGGAGAAAGTCTCGGCCAGAGGATGATACCTGTACATGAGCAGGTCTTGGTCCACCCTGATAATTGTTCCGTCAAGCTCTAAATGGCGATGGAAGAAAAGAAGATCCTCAGGGGTCCCCTACAGCCGATGACAAAATAAAAAAAAAATTAAAAAAAAACCAACAATCTTTGGCCTTAGACCCAAACAAAATACAAATTTCAATCTATATCTCTATCATTAGAGAATATAGAGGACATTTTTTTTCATGATATATCAAAAACTTTCCTTTACCTTCTTTTTACTAATAAAAAAAAATCAATTTATGTCATAGAAATAATGGCTGTATTACACTTTCCGAATGACACAAGTTTGATTTTAAAATGTCACTCAGTATGACTAGGAATGTAACAATTTCTATGCCTAAAACTCATCAAGTCAGAAATATAAAGAGTCTAATCTGAAAGTTTTTTTTTGGTATTCCTTCCAAATAGAATGAAATCCTCTTTGTAAACCCCTTAAAGTAAATCTTCCTCTGAGCAGTCCTTTTTTTAATTTATAAACACTTGTGTAATGTGTAGTGTCATTTTTTGCATTTAAGTAACAACACAACCTCAAGCAATGCCACATGAAAAGGAGAAAAACAACTATGAATTCCTGGAAGACAGGCCTCCAATGAAGCTAGTTCTGGACAACCTAAAATGCAATAAGTTAACTAAACACACACACACAAAAAGTTGTATAAATAAAATTAGGTACACTTATCACTGTGGTTGTCTCACTTAAAAATGTCAGCATTCTGCTTAGATCTCTGAAAATAAGCTAAGACAGTGAATTTCGCAAAAAGACTTTATTGCTCAAAAAATGAAAACAATTTCAAGCAGCTTTAATACCTTTCCAGATTCATCAAACCCCCCTGCTCTTTCCACTACGTCCCGATGACAAAACCAAGTGGGCATTATCACTGTAGGGCCGTGAGAGGTGTAAACCTGTGAACAAATATACAAATACAAATACAGAATCACCAAAACTATTCCTTAGTCATGGATCTGTGGGGGGTTGGGTTTGGGGTTGGGTTGGTTTAACGTCCAACAGCAGCACTATATAGGCTATATTGTGGACGGCCCCAAGATGAATGTCTGACAATTTTATAAGCTGCCACACACGAGACAGGGCGGGGATACCATGACTCCTGTCTCAGCCGGTCACATTATACTGACACCGACCCAACCAGTAGGGAACGCAACAGCCAGGATTCGAACTCGGGACCTTTTGCGTCGGAAGCTCGATGTTCTACCCCTGGACCACCGCGCCCCCCACGGATCTGTGCAACTAGGCAATACTAACTGTGTTTTCACAAGGTTTGAAGTTGGTTCTAGTAACTATGAGATTCTACATTGTATTACTTTCTCAATGTTTTCTGTGTTAGTTAATAGGTAATCATAAAAATGTATAAATATATAAATCATTTCAAAACCTGCTGAAGATCTCATGATGAAATAATCTGTATGTCAGAATGAGGCACTTTTCGTAGAGTGTTATTTGAAGCGTCCTGTGTTTGCATGTTCATGTTTTTTTTTTTTTTTTTTTTCCTTTCCAAGGAACGAACTTAACTGAATCTTTCTACATAAAAACAAATCAAAAAGCTATAAATGCGAGGCGGGAAGGAGGGATAGAGAGACAGAGAGGCAGACAGAGAGAGAGAGAGAGAGAGAGAGAGAAAGAGAGAGAGAGAGAAACAGCACATACAGACAGGGAGAGAACTATATATTATATATATAAACTGCAATGACAGAAGAGTAGATCATCCACCTAAAGTTCATAAACTTCACAAGCTAACGGTAGCATTAATTGCCCAGGCTGGGATCAGAATTTGAAGAGAGTGTTGGAGAACGAGAAGAAGAAGAAGAAGACAAGCTAACAACAAAGATAAAGAGAGGACCTGACAGCAAAGCTGCTCAGAGGACAGTGCGTTTGCCCATTGTGTGTAGCGCTGGGTCGAATCTGCAGGCTCTCTGTGAAACTTACACCCCACAATCTGGTAGAAAACAAAACAGTATACATGTAGTGCGTTTCAAGGATACGTCTTCTAGTATTACTTTACTCCTTACTTGACTCATAACAACTTTCTACAAAGATGCCAACTGGGCCATTATTTTTTTCATGAAACTTATACTATAGTTATAGTGTAAAGCGGTAAAGGATATTAAAGCACAATTCAAAATTCTTTGATATGGGTTTCAGTGAACTATGACAAGCCACCTTTGTTTTTTAGCATTTCCTTTTTAAAATGGACTGTAAGTTTACGTAAAACTGGCACTAATGATCATCTATTTTACTCTTAAATAGACTCATAGTCACACCAACTTTCTAAAGCCAAATCTAAGCAAATTTGAATCACACTGCAAAAACTCAGTCTTGACGATTCTTAACAGTGATTTCCTTTAATAGATTACTTTCCCAGGCATTTGGAGACTACGGAAAATGCATAGTCTAACCTCAAATATGATATGCACTGTCAAAACTCAAATAGGTCTTCTAAGCAGATACAAATCAAACTTATGCTCCGAGATAAAATAACATTTTGAAAAATTGCAAACATTGCAAAACTTACAAAGCCATAGAGCTTGGCCTAAAACTTCAAATTGTAATTTAAAAAATTATGCCCATACCATAAAACAAATACAATATTCAGTGTCAGACTAAGATGATATTCACATTTTGTTTGTGTTAAACTTGATAAACATAAATAAAAAATATCCAAAAGGGTTCTTTGTATTCACTTTGTTTCTACTTTTTGGTTAAATAATAAAAAATAAAAAAGGAAAAATCAATTTTGATCCATGAAGTCCCAATATTTCGGTATGGTAATGTTCCATTTTAAAGGAAAGAAAGAAATTGATCAAAATGTTTTTGTTTACTGAAAAAAATGTATATAAATACGTTTTTTTTTCACCTTTCTAAGAAAGTAACTTTTTTGTGTAAATCTACCACACATACAATGCTTTTAAATGTATATAATATAGACCAACAATGAAGTTTGATGATGATAATACACAAAATAATCTGATAATGCAGATCATAAAACTATAGTCATGACTTTTAAAGGAATAAAAAAACAACAAATAAACTAACTAATCATAATCCATTACAGTTAAATCACTGAAACTATCATAATGTTTTATAATAAAAAAAATTCTTTAATATTTGATCTATAGATCTAGATAGTAAATTCTGATACCAACTGCGTTTGGATTCGCCATGGCTGCAAGAACTTGGCTCGAAACTCTGTCAGGGTGCATTACGTCATCCTTGTAGAAGGGAAAAGCCAAAGATCACAACATATCAATGTTAACGTTACATATTTAAAAAAAAAAAGACTAATAGAGAGGACAAAAAAAAGAAACAATCACAGCAAAATTTAACCTAAAGGAAATAAAACTTTAGACTAATTAATATTATGTGGAAAGTTAAAAAAAATTCACAAAATAACAACAACATTCAGTAGAATGATTTATAATAACTCCAGTAAGAAATAGATGTGACAATAGAGTGGTTTTCTCCAACTATAGAGACTTAATAAATAGAAGAACAATAACAGAACCACAAATTACAGACTGTTTTCTATTTAATATAAGACCAACAAAATGTACTTACAGCATCAAGAAAACACAAGTATTTTCCACAACTCTGAGCAATAGCTCGATTCTTTGCGTATCCAACTGGCAAGAACAATAATTAAAATAATCTACACCTTCAGAAATAAAAGATAGAATTTTATTAAACAAACTGCTTTAACCATTTTAAGCTAGCATTAGTTTCATTGTTGATTTTTGGTTTTTGTGTGCATATTTAATAATACAGTGAATACATGTATATCTATAAATTTTCAATACCGAACAAATAAATTATTTTGATCCTTTTTTTTCTTTTTTTTTTGGAAACAACAAGCAAATTATGAACTGAAATAAAACAAAACACATGTAAGTACTGAAATTTTGAGATTACTATTTACTCTTTCAATATTGCTCTTGTCTATGATGTATTAAAAAGTCTACTTCATTACATGTACTAATTTTAATGTGGAAACAAAATTGTTAAGGACAAAGTATACCTCCTTTTGGTTTCCCAGAATCATATAGAGGACCGGAGATGATAAGATTGATATTTCTTTCTCCCAACTTTTGTCGCCATGCTTCAATAAGTTCTCTGCTACCATCCTGGCTTACCATACAATGTAAAAAAGGGCAAGGATATTGCAAGAAATCAGAATTGCAGAAGAGAGGCAAGACCATCACATCAATTCCCTTTTTAAAATTTAAGAGAATTCAAACCGTGGAGTTTACTGAAGTAAGAAAACAACAAAAAAGAACTGAATTGAACAACAACCTTTCAGCAGTAACATAAAAATATGCAAAGTCATTTCTTTTTGTTTTTTTTATTACAAGAACCTGTATGGCTGACAGTTGCAAAATGTACCAACCGTGCTGGCATCATCGTAAACACTGAGCTGCATGGGACCTTGATAAGTCTGGTTCAAAACAGACAAGAGGCACTCCGCTAACCAAGGGCTCCCATTGTGCACTGGCATGATGATAGACTGGAAAAGAAAAAAGTACACAGAGATAGTGGCTATGAAGAATTACTAAAAAGGACAGAGAGAAAGGTTATAACGAATCATTTGAAAAAGGAATGGATAATGCTTCTCATAAATAACTTCAAATAGCATAGAGATAAAGGTTGTAATGAATCATTGACTTACGTTCCACTTACTCTTTGTGAACAATTATTGATCTTTATTTTGATTCATAATGTTTTCCACTGTCTTATGATACAAGTTGGCATTCTCTATTGAAATTCAACTATTTTTTTGTAGCTTTCTGAAATTTCTTTGATTTTCAGCTAACAAGAAGAGTACATTTTTTTAAAGGGGCCTTTCTTATTAGTATGATTTTGCGTTACAAGGATAATATTTTGTATACAGAATTTAAGTAATGACACTGCTTAAAGAAAGGAGAATCCTTGTTTGATGAGAGTCATCCTTGTATCAAGTAACCACCAAACATCTTGTAGCAGCATTAGGACATTCAATAACAATATAAAGTGAAGCAATTCAAATAACTTTATGGCCTGTCAAAATGTCATATTTAATTTACAATACTCAATACAGTGGAAACCTCATAATTAAAATTGTCAAGGAAGGGACAGAAACTTTGAAAAGGATTTGAATGACAAAAATAGGCAACTTTACCTGTTGCAGCACAGTCAACGTCTATTCTTAAGCAGTACATGTAATATAGGTGATTAAAAAAAAGGACAAATGGGTTGATACCAGAGTTAGACCTTGTTAGATCTTTCGGATGCTTTGATACAAATGATTACGATATGCTTATGTAACGTCTAGAAACTTCTTTTAGTATAAAGGGTACAATCCTTTAGTGGTTTTCTTCCAATCTAGCCCATAGATCTATCACAGTTAATGAGTTCCGATCCGATAAAAGATCTGCAAATTTCGATGTTCCTCAGGGCATAGCTCTAGGCCCAGGATTGTTTTCTCTATACACCCAACCTCGTGTTAAAATTATGAAGAAATTCAATATTCTATACCACTTGCACGCTGACGATACTCAATTGTACATGACGTCATGTCTGTATTTGCCTGTGAAGTGCCTAAAACTGTAGATTACAGCACTGTATTTCAGAAGTCAACTCATGGATGACAACAAATTGAAATTCAATGGTGAGAAGACCAAGTTTATCATATCAGGTAATAAGAATGTTGTAAATAAAATTGTACCTATGTCTCTACACTGTAGATCTATGCAGTGGAATAGGTTTGAAATCTTGGTGTCACTATTGACAGAAATATTTCCATGTCCTTTTTCATCAGTTCTCTTTCCAGAAATTCTTATGTACAACTTCGCTAGATCAAGTATTAGACATTTCTTTACCCTTGATATAGCTAAAACCTTGATAATTGCCCTTGTCTTGTCACGACTGAACTACTGTAATATTGCCCTCACAGGAGTCTCGAGTAAATACATTTTACAACTGCAAGTAGTACAAAATAATACAGCACGCCTTATCCTTAAAAAGAAAAAGTCCACCACTGCGACTCCCCTCCTGCGAAATTTCGGTAAGTCTTCCTTACAGGTACTGGGTTTCAAGGTTTCAAGTAAAAATAAGTGTTATAATCTTATATAATAGTTTTTGTACTTTGATTTTGTACCAGCCGAGACAAGCGTTACGATCACCAAAATAACGTATTGATGTTATGTATACCAAGAAGCAACTTCAAATCTTTTGGTGAAAGAGCTTTTTCTTGCTTCGGTCCAACCATGTGGAACTCAGTTCCAAAGAAACTTTGTTTCGAACTGACAAAACAGACACATAAGAGTTTTATATAAAAGCATAATTATGATTTTAAATAATATGTTTCAAAAAAGACTGTAAACTTAATTTTTATTTTAGGCTTTTTTCACTTTGATCTACACATTGCATTCTAAAACGAAATCTTTATATATTTATCATTGTCATAAGCACAATTTTACAATTTGTTTTTGACATTTTAATATTTATATCTAAAAAAAATGTATCCTTATGTCGAGTAAAATGTTGAATGCTGAAATTTTATTGGTTTGTGTTTTGAACTACATGTATATTAATTGTTTTATAATTCTCTGTTGGCACATAGAGCATTGCTTTTTCTTTGAATAGGCACAATATAAATGTCATTCATTATTACTACAATGTAGCACGATTGGCTTAAAATGGTACAATGCCCAAAAAAGGCCTTTATCGAAAGCCAGGAAAACTCTGTTCAATAACTGGATAAGCAAAACTTAACACTCTAATGACTCAACCACAGTCCAGGTTAAGTGGAAAATAAATTACTTTTTACATTTTCAATATAAACTGGGTTTTTTTAGCATTCATTTTGTGGAAACACTTGATGTCTGGAAAACATACTTTGCTTTGGATTACGGTATTATCGTGACATGTAAAAAATATATTTACAAAGTAAAAATTAGAAGGATTGCTCTATTTTTGCTGATACTTTCTTAACCATGAACCCAGTATTGCTTCTGTTCTAAATCTTGACCATCATATAAACAGTAGAGTCTAAGAATGATAGGATACATTTTTACGCACAAATAATCTGGATTTGAATTTGCCTTTAATAACCTGGACCCTAGAATAAAAAGAAGGATGCTTGATTGTTTGCACTTTATACTAAGCTGTATTGTAGACTGGCCCCAAGACTAACCTCTGAGAATTTTAAGTGCTGCCATGTGGGGAGACCTAGACTCCTCTCTCAGTCATTCTAACCAACAAAATTTAACAATTGTACAATCACACTGTTTTTTTTCAGCTAGAGATTTTCGTCCGCTTTTATTAGTTTCAGTTAGGGAATATGATTTCAAAGGAGTTCTGATGTAACTTATTTTGAAGTGATAAGATCTGATTTAGGTTTTTTTAGTGAGCTCAACAAGCAATAGTGAGTTCTTAGTCTAACAGTGCAGCAATTCTAGTCTTTACAAATGAACATTATTTATTATAAACAAAATAAAAAATATTACAAAACGACACTTTGGCGATTTAGCTTGTTGAACATGAATCACTGATGAATAACTTTTTATGAAATTTTATTTATTTTCACAGTCGAATATTTAAATCAGTTGAACTGATAATTTATTTTTGTTGGTTTTTATTTTTTTGTCCTTGGATTCTTTTGTGTGGTAGTTACCTGTACGGTACTGATAAAACAAAGGTGGTGGTAGTAGTGCAAAGAATATAGTGTAGTTATTCTAACAGCCCCAGAGCTTTTCTTCATTTATTTTCCTGGTTACTTCATATATATTCACTTTATCAAGTCTTAAAGCATAACCTTAGTGTTGCTCACGGCAATCCCGAACATTCATGATTCATTGTACGCAATCGATGGAACAGAATTCCTAGGAGTCAGTGAGATTAATGCTCAACGAGTCAGCTAGCTACGCCATTAGATATTTCAGCAGATAGATCGGAAGACAATGCCAGAAATGACCCCCATTCCCATCATTCTATATGAGTCACTAACGCTAGCAAAAAATAAGTATAGTATCATATCATAGTTTTAGAATGAAACCCACTACATAGTGATCCAATCGTATTGCACAAAAAGTGCACACCCTTAACTAATCAGACATCCAACCATATAACGAACGCCCGTTTACTTGACCAATGTCTTAATTTTGTCGGTTGGGAGAGCATTAGGGACGCTTTAAAAAAGAGTCTCTGGGTTGGCAGAATTGAGTCAATGTGAGACTATTGAGCCTTTGGAACAGCTAAACTGCTGATAAAATTTAGTCCTTGGGATAAAGAGATTGAGCCTATCATAAACTTTTGTGAGCCACGAGCTTTAACTGACTTGAACATTAATTAACATTTAATAAACTTTGAGACTCTGCATTGGTGTACCTCTTGTGAGAGAAGGAAAACTTAATAATACTGACTGCAAAAAAAAAAAAGGGAATTGGTGCCTACAAAGTCATAAATGTAGTTAATCTAAAATAGGGTTTATCTTAGAAGAGCAAACGGTTCGCTGAAGCAAGGAAAGAGAGATGTGAGAGAAAGTGGAGTAGTGTGGAACATAAAGTTGAGTAGTGAATGTTCAGGAGTATGAAAGAGCAGTGATTTCTCCAGAAAGTCTGTGAGAAAGATTCTTACAAGAGAACCAGGTACCGGTATTATTATAACTGCCAGGATGGAGGACTGTGGTATGAGTGTGTTGTAAGTGGGAGCTGGTACAGTGTCAGATGAATAGGATTGTGGATTCTGGGTGGCACGCAACACTTTAAAAGTGCTTCTAATCTAAGTTTTCAGGCTTCCATGTTCTCTCAGTTCTGAGTGGCTGGCAGCATTTTGTTCCTACTTTGTGACGTCATGGATCTTGGTTTAAAAAATAGAAAAACAACATCATTTTTACAACAAAATTCATTCTTTGACAATAAATCTGCTTACAGTTTTGACGTTTTCATTTAGCATTTTTTAAGATTTCACTTGCACAGTGTATAAATATTTTGCACTTAGAGTTAGAACAAGCTAGAAAGGCTAATATTTATGCTGCTAGTCACAGTCTTATGAATTAGCAGGTTTGGAGAGTCTTGAAGTATATTTTCATCTAAATTTGGATACTGTATCTGCATTATGAGACATCTTTGGGCTGAGTTTAAATACACATTATAAAAAGCGCTTTTGTTCAAATCCTGCTTTATGCACAATGTGGCATAGTTTTTCTATCTAAATAATGGTTATTATATAAAAGGCTGTCTACTGCATTTAATCTACTTACATGGGTGGGAGCAAAAAAATTCAAAAAGCCTGCAGAGCAAGTGAATTTCGGTAAATTTACTGGGAAAGCCTGCAACCCACGGCAGCTTTTTTCTTACTTGATACATCGAAGCACTGAGGCTTTCTTTTCATACAGATTCAGAACATTGTGAATTATATAGGCCCAATATATCCTAATTGAACCTTTAATTGCACTTTTGCATGCTAAATCATGTTCATGGTAGGCAAAATCCTGGGTATTGTTTTTAATTTTATGAGGATTTGAGACTTGACATTTATAATAATACCTTTTCGCTTCTTTTAAAAAGGTCACTTTCTGTGACAAATCCTGGACCAAAAGTATTGTCAATCATGTGAATATAGTAATTTAGTCCTAATAGACGATGTATAAATATAAATTGAGAATAGTCCTAACAGACGATGTATAAATATAAATTGAGACCCTAGGAGAAAAAGCATTTGAGTCACATTGCCTTGTCTTACTTACTAGCTTCTCAATCCCTAGATCTAAGTTATGGAGAGGCCTAGCAGATCAACAGTAGATTTTTTTTAGACAATTTCACGCTAGAGAGAGAGAGGGAGGGATGGGTTGGGGGAGATTTAGAGAGAATAGAGAGAGAGAAAGATTTAAAGAGAAGAGAGAGAGAAATTCAGAGATAATACAAGAGAGTGGGGGGCAAGCGGGAGAAAGAGAGATTGAGAGAGAAATAAAGAGCGTGATTGAGCCAGAGAAGAGACTTTTAGAGAGAGAGGTCGTAAACGGAACATAGAAATACAGAAGAATCTTTAAATGAATTACAGAACTAGATCTAATTAAAATAATGACGAGATTAGTATTCACAGACTGACGATGGGATGAGCCCAAGGCTATGTAAACCTTCTTCTATCAGACCAATGGGAGAACAAATTCAAAGTACACAAACCAGCAACTTCTATCAGACCCATTTATTGTAATGACAACAAAATGATATTTAGGAAGAAGGGACCAGCAAGCCATTTTTCCAATGGCCTTTTTCTTTTCTAGATGAATAAAAAAATTATGGAATAATCTAGTATATTGTATATCCGAGGGAGCAGATCAAAATCAAGCAACATACTTCTGATCCACTGCAGTAACTGCGGCTCCCTGATATTTTCATCGCCGCAAAAAAATGGTTACCAGATCAAAAGCTAGGATTTCCACAGATCCCCAGAGATTATAATGATCACTGATCGATTGGGAGTGTCTATGTATACGCACGATTACTATACATTATATATATATATATGTATATATCTATTTTGTAGCATATACATATATATATATTATATATATTGTTTAAACCTCTTTTAACTTTATCATTTTTACATGTACAGTCAAACCTGACCACTGAAGATCCTGGGTCAAAGTGGTCGTCTTGGACAGGTCAAAACTTTCCCTTCTGAGTTCCCAACCACAAAAATATGTGAGGCGTTTTGTGCGCTAAATTATTGATGGAGACGATGATCACAGAGTCTGCAAATATATCACGTCTCTCGTTCTTTTGGTCTACATTTTTCTCTGTCTCTCTCGCATTCTTATATCTCTTCTATTTTTCCTTTCGGTAGTCCATTTTTCCAATGGCCTTTTTCTTTTCTTTACCTTAGGTTTTATGTTGAAGAGGGGAAGGGGAGGGAGAGGGGCAAGAATCGAACACGAGTCTTCTAACGGAAATGTGCCTGGTTCCATTCCCCATCACCCCTTTCTCTCTCTCTCTCTTTTGAAGTTACAATCTGCCGTTCACCGAGGCCTTCTTGTCTGACACCTGTCTAGACACGCAATCTTCCAACATCGACGCACTAGCTCGTGGTGGTCAATGAAGCATGTCAAACAAACATACCAAATGTTAAGTCATCTTTTGTTTGCCGCACCTTTCATGGTCAAGACTGGTAAATGATGTTATGGGGTGGTCGCTTTAACAGGTTAAAGGCCATTTTGGTAGAGAAAATAGATGGTCGTGGTCGCGTTGGAGAGGTGGTCGTTTTATGGGGTGTATTTATATAGTAAAAAATCAGGGGGGTGGTGGATAGCTGGTCGCTTGACCAGGTGGTCGTCTTAGACAGGTGGTCGTTTGAGCAGGTTTGACTGTATATTGATTAACCTAGATCTAGATTTAGATGGTTTGGCTCACCACTTCAAAAGTTTCGTTGGGAGTGGAATATGTCGCCATCTAAAAAAGGGTTTTCTAGATCTAATCTAGATTTAGATCTACTAGAATCTAGATCAGCGTCCCAGATTCGAACACTGAAACAGTGAAAGCAATCCGTATCAAGAGTAGATTAGATCTAGAAAATGGAATGGAAAGTCAAATTTGCTGGGAATGTAGATGTCTAGCTTTATTAACATCTGCATGGAGCTATTTCATACGTCCATGCATAAATTTTTGTTAATTCACAGAATTTAATCTGAATCTAGATCTAGATCTATCTAGATCTAGATATAGGCCTTCTATCTCGATCTATAAACTGTTTACAAAGTATGTACTATAGCTTTTAAAAACCTTAAATTTTTTTGTATCTTTTCGTCGTGAAGAGCCTAGGCCACACCGCGACCTTCCAAGAAATTGCTACCCCGCCATCTGTCACTGGATCCTTCCCACCCCAGTCAGCACTCCGCTGCCCTGCGACCTGGTGAAGGAATCCCAACGACAGCCAGACCCTCAATTTTCTCCCCTTTATCAATTTGGAGGAGAAGTTGAGGCCGCCAACCTTATCAGGTCCGACCAACCCGCGGTTGTTTCCATCGCAACCATCAAAGGCTGTTGGCCTTCTAACAGCAAAGGGTCTAAAACAAAAGTGAATGTGGATTTACTCGACCACTTCTGACACCAGTGTGGTGTTTTAGCCCAATGCTAGACGACAGACCTGCACCAACCCTTGGGGGCCCTGATATGTTACAAAGGATGCAGGCATTCAAGGCACACCCAACTAATCATGAATAAATAGATCCCTACCTGTCGTCCACCACACTACCATTATAACACTAATCTAGACCCAGATCTAAATAAATCTGCTGTTGATAAATCTAGATCTAGATTTAGATGGTTTGGCTCACCACTTCAAAAGTTTCGTTGAGAGTGGAAGAATTCGCCATCTCAAGTGAGAGGATTTTCTAGATCTCTAGAGATCTAAATTAGATCAGCTTCCCAGATTCGAAGACGCAAGCAAGCAAATCCGTATCTAGAGAATCTAGATCTAGAGTCAGACTTAGAAAATGGAAAGGCAAGTCAAATTTGCTGGGAATTTAGCTTTATTAACATGTGCATGGAGAACTTTCATACGTCCATGCATTAAACAAAAATCAGAGAATCTAATCTGGATCTAGATCTACGCCTTATCTATAGGCCCTATGGATTTATTTACTGTTTACAAAGAATGCACTTGGCTTAAACCTATTTTTGTATCTTTTCTTCGTGAAGAGCCTTCGCAATGAAGTATAGGCCTACACAGTTTATCAATTTTTATTTTACTAGCTGAATGATTTATTAAAACTAAAAGTTGCACGATTCAGCGATCAAATTCATTCCAAAAAAGAACCCTTCTGATCCACTGTTGGCTACTGTGGCAAGGGAAGGGCCTAGATTGCTAACCAAAGTACAATGTAATACATTGTATTAATTTTCTTTGCTCTATGGCCGTTGCTACAGAGTCCCATTGTTAAAGCTGTTTGTTTTTTTTACTGGGCCTACATGGTTTAAGTAATTTAAAAATGATATTTATTTTTGTATCAACATAGAGAGAGAGAGAGAGAGAGAGAGAGAGAGAGAGAGAGAGAGAGGGGGGGGGGGATTTTCTGCCCCTTCTTTCAAACCCATGTCTAAATTATTCTATAAGCATTGGTGTTATTGTTCAAATCAAAAGTCTATAAACGGTCCATAAAATATTAAAACAAAGCTCTTTCCTAATTTAACTTTTCTAGTTCTAAGGAAAAATTATTCACTGGGATAATAAAATATTTGCGCTATCATTAGGCCCTATTATTATTTGGACACAAACAATGTGGCTCAGCAGAGAAAAGAACGAACTAAAGACTCATGGAAAAGACATCTTTCATTTCTTGGAAACCACGATTTTTATTTGAAAGATTTAATTTTAATTTATTTTTCTCTTTTTTTTTCAAATGCAGAGTAAATTTGTAGATATAGAATCTCTCTCTCTCTCTCTCTCTCTCTCTTTCTGTAGCCTTTATATAATTTTATATATGACTGATTTCATTGTTCATTACTACAACCAGTTTAAAATAATCACAGTAGGTATGCCAATTTCATAATTAAACTCAAACAATATGTATTAAGGAAACACAACAATATTGGTATTTTATTAATTTATTAACATCTCATAGTAAGCTAAATTCACATTAACATGTCCAAATGTATAAAAAGTATCAAAATAAACAAAGTTTACTATTCTTAAACAAACCTCAAAAGGGCTAAATATTTTATACTTTAAGGTATGTAGATCCAGAGACACACACCTCCATAAAAATATGAGAGAATTTTGTTTCCTTCGTGGAATTGCCAAATTGGAGTTTTGATCCCTTAAATACTCAAAAAAAAGCAAAACAGAACATCAAAAAAAAAAAAAAAAAAAATGAACACCATGTTGTGACATGTTACCATCCATTTATACAACAAATATCAGCCAGCATATCTCATTTTGTTACAGACTAATGTATACACACATTTGCCTATTAGGCCTTACAACTTCAATTTTTTTACACTCAGCTGCACAAAAATACCTGGTTGGTTCAAGGTACATCACAGAATCTTTTAGGTAGGCCTACAGGATGAAAAAACATACACCACAGAATCATAACACATTAATTTTAACATAATAATATACAATAAATACATAGTTTATATACTATACAGTTCAACATTATTTACAATAAAATATTGTTATATATATTTATGAACCTAAATTTGTATTTTAAAAAGAAAACAATAAAAAATATGCAGGCTGAATAGTGATAGGAATGGCTGTGTAGCCTACTATTACTTAAATAATATATACAGGTATAAATAACTGATAAACATATTTCCAAGAGAAGAACTAACCCTTGTAGAATACAAGCAGACACAAGCCAAAAGTATTATGTAGCCTATGTAATCTCTGGTTGATGAAGCAAAGCTATTTCCTACTTTAATTTCTAGTTTTTCAAGGGTTGTATGGACATGTATGTTTAATGAACATTTCATAATTGTATTGTACTCTGTTGCTTTTACACTGTCTTTAAACCAGAACAAATTTTTAAAAGTTTCTGGAACCTATTGTAATTCTCCTCGCCGATATTGACCGGAAGGAGCCACCAGGGTGGGACCTGTCTCATCTTGTCTTGGCATTGGACTTGGTATGCCACAGCTCACTCTCGGCTGTTGAAGCTGAGTGGCACTGCTGGACTGCCCGTGGGGAGGAGGAGGTTGCTCTTGTTGCGCAGATGTGGAGCGCTCAGCATCTGTGATGGATGGCACATCATCACTTGTCGGACTGGAAGTATATCCAGAAGTACTGCTAGTACTGGGACTATCATTTACACTATTCTGTTGAGGATGATCTACTTCAACCGGGGGATCGCCACGTTGCTGCGTATCCCTCTCTGAGGCTTGCAACTGTATATCTCTCCTTATGTCAACACTTGTTTCTAGAGGTTGCAATTCATTGGGATCACAATCATCTACTTCTTCGTAATTAACATCTGCATTTGCCTTTTTTGCTGAAAAGTAAAAAAAAAACGAAACAACATATATTTATTATATATTTATACAATATTATATAATATAAATAATATCACAGTGCCTCCTGAAAAAAACATAATTTGATATATATATATATACAAAAATGTATCATGTACTATTTTATTTCGAAATGTTTGTAACTCTTAAAAAACAAAAATAATATATAGGCATATATATATATATATTTTTTTTTCAGACTCATAAACATATCGAGATAAAAGACTACATGATACATAATTGTTTGTGATAAAATCCTAACAAGTCTTTTAGTTCTTCAGTACATAATGTAACTTATAAGTATTTCACTCTAATTTTTTTTCTTTAAATGAAAATCACATTTTTCAAAGTGATCAGAAGAAAGACCCTTTTGAGTTATTACAGTGACAGCAAAACATAAACTTAAAAAAAAATTTCCCTCAGATATGATCATTTCAACAACTCTAAGTTGTGCTTATACATTTTCTCAATAACTTTTGAAAGGTACCGTATTGAGTTTGCTATAAGTCGATTTTTTTTTTAGTTCATTAAGAAGAGATTAAATAAAAAACAAAACAACCCCCCCCCCCCAATAAAAAATAACAACAAACAAACAAACAAACAAAGCAGACACATATGAACAAAGAACATAGATGATCTTGTGGAAACCATGTCACGACAAATTGAAAATTGATACAAAGACTCAAAGAGCATACAGGAAAACTTGATGAAATTAAAAAAAAAAAAAAAAAAGAGATTCATAATTACATTCCTTTATAAACCTTCAATTCAGAAACAGAAAAAAAATGATAGGCTACATTAATGTTGACTATCAAATTGAATAACTTAGCAGAGATTACTGTGGGACGAATTACTTCATCTTGAGATAATTAATAGGTTCCACTTACCTATGTCCTTAGATTTGCACTTGTAATCAAACTTCTTGTAACGCTTGTACATCAAGAGTAGGACTATACAAAGGGCCATTATTATGAAGAATTCAATTATTGAAAGCCAAACTAGCCATGGAGGGATATGGTCTGAAACAAATCAGAAGTGAACAAAATATCATTGTAACAAAGCACATAATACTGTACACTTTATTTCTTACAGTAATAATATGACCCTCATATCATATTATAATAATGTAAGGACATTAAACGACACAGATGAATTAGAAGTTTGAAACCCAAAGCAAATTACCTATTTTTTGAAGTGTTGGTGGATATATAATTAGCGTTATCTATACAATTTTGACAGTGTTCTTTATAAATAATAACAAAAAGAGATAGGCGTTTACATCTTTATAAAACATTGATATAAATATGTACACAAGAATAGGTTGGTTGGTTGGTTGGGTTGGTTTAACGTTCAACAGCAGCTTTATATAGACTATATTGTGGGCGAGCCCCAAGACGGACGTCTGACAATTTTATGTGCTACACAAGAATAGATCTGAGCAATAACTGGGCCTACTGGTTCATAAAACATGTAGGCTAGGCTAGTTGTGCAACCACTATAACTTGATTTGCAAGTAAAAAAACGCGGATTATCCTGCAGTTATGGATTAAAAAACAGCTTCAAAGCTGCAGACAATTTAAGAAATATATTGGTATTGGTACATGTAACGGCTTCATTGAGTGCTAATTTCATGTATTCTTTTCATGGCCTAAACATTTACCCGTACAACCTAATTGTCATCTCTTCACACTCAATTTAGAAGTATAACTTAAATCAAGAATTAAGAAGTGTAAATATACATGTATGTACTAACGTAACATCTGTATCGAATATGTATAAATAAGATGCAATATACCTTTACATAAGTAAATCTGTAAATTATAAATGAAACATTAATCTTATGATCTATGCAAAATGTAAAACTTACTAAAAGTATCTTTTGAGGAGCATGTTTCATTTTGAGTGTTGTTAGAGACTATCGGACTTAGAGTGCTGGGGATAAGACTAGTCTCTGGTGGTAGAGGTTCCAACTGACTCTGATTGTATCTATACCAACAAGCAAATTTGCACTGGTCGTCCGGCATGGCCTCGACATTGTTCTTGTTGATGATACACCAGTTGAGAGGATTCTCATTAGGCAGGCACTCCTGAATCTTGTCCTCCCCAGGGTCACAGTATTGATCATGCGAAAAGCACCTGACATTGTGGGCACAAAAGAAAGGTTTGTGCCCAGAGCAATTGTCAAAGGCTGCGAGCGACATTGCCACTGTAAGTGTAACTGGACTGAAGAACAAAAAAAAAAAAATGACGTGTAAATAAAAAAAAAGATATGAATAGATTAGTACCAGTAATCAAAAAGGTGACAATACAGATGGATATTTTATCAATTTGTCACCATTAAAAGGGTGAGAAGCAATGACAAACAGTGGCAGTTTTATGATAAGCCAGTATATGGACCAATTGCAGAAGCAGCAGCAGCAGCAGCAGCAGCAGTAGTAGTAGTAGTAGTAGTAGTAGTAGTAGTAGTAGTAGTAGTAGTAGTAGTAGTAGTAGTAGTAGTAGTAGTAGTAGTAGTAGTAGTAGTGGTAGTAGAAGCAGTAGTAGTGGTAGTAATAGAAGCAGCACCAGCTGCAACAGTCGCAGTAGTAACACGAGCAAAACATTTAGCGGTAGACACGGCACATAAAACGTAGCCAATGGTCTATTTTAACAGTAATAAGAAAATGTGGGTACAATAGCTTACACTTCTAACTACACATAATAATGGACGAACGTGGTGAAATTAGTCTTGTTATCATTTGATAGGGGAAAAAAAAACAAGAACCAAAACAACAAAACATGTAGATCTTGGCAGCAGAAGTAAGTGTACTTATAAATATATATTTATATATACGGACGAGTTGCCAAAAAAACAAAAAAACTTTAAGTCGTTTTCATACAAATCTGAATTGATGCAACGTGCAAATTACAATCTGAGTCAGATAAAGCACGTTTATTGTGACCACACCTGGATTGGGAAAACCCTGAACACCGTCTCACACTGACGTGGTGCTGAACGGGAATATCCAACCGCGATTGGGCTACAACTTAGAAATGACTCATAGATCTATAAATAGACTAGATCGAGATTGCAGTAGAGGCCACAATAATTAATTTAATGACATTTGGTAAACACAAAGAAGAGAAGATTGAGGGAGAGAAGCTTCTAGCTCAAACCACTGAGCAACACCACCTCTGCGACACCGACACCCCTCTTTATATAATAGCCCCCCCCCCCCCCTACCAGGGTGAAGCCTGAACTTATCGACACTTTAGAGAACTTGAAATCCGCTCCGATCAGCTTGGTGTGAACCCCGCAGAGTAGACGCCTAGACTCTGATCCTGTGTGTGCCGGCTAGGCAAAATTAGCCTATTGTATCTCTGTCTATAGCATTATCTGTTAAAGTTTTTTTTTTAATGTAATCCTAAATACGGGAGACACCGAGGCAATAACAGTAGTACTAATAACCTATCAACGTCTATTTTTTTCCAAACAAAATTACCTAGATCTTGATCTAACTAATAAAAAAATCATTGCATAAGTTCAGTATGAAACTCCAATACAAATCGGGGGGAA
>RQTK01000730.1:2500-31501 GCA_003991915.1 Elysia chlorotica
CTGAAAAGTTTAATGCGAAATCGTGGAGCTATTTTCCATCCAAACATTCTACAATTTGACTGAAGTAAGCAGTGGCAAGAAACAAATTTTTTAAGGCTAACTTTTGATAAAAGTTGCTTTTGGGGATAATCTAAATCTTGCTAAACGGATCTTAATAATGGTAATAATAATAATATATTGCACTTATATAACACACTGCTATGAACAATCATGTTCAATGCGCTTGACAATTTCCATTATCACATGTACACAAGAAGAAGAATCATATAATGTTGACACATCTTGACCAGATAAAAGAAATGAGCTGAAAAAGTGGAAACGAAAGGGGATACTCCTACCTTCGACCAGTACATTAATCCTTCTCCTGTGAAAACTCCTTTCAGGTTTTTCTCAAAGTTGGCATTCAGTGGTGTCCTGGAAATAAAAAGGTAGGGATCATGCTTGTGTAACTAAAATATTTACATTATTTTAATTTTATATGAGGTTGTGGATTGTATTTCTCTTTATTGAATATAAATTTGAATGAATCAGTCAGATGTATGTCAGGATATAACTAACTGTTCTGTCCATCTCAAGACCACACGAGATAAATTTATACATGTACGCGTGAAAAAATGTCATTTTAAATCTCTGTAAACCATAACTTTATTTTCCTCAGAAAGTTGCTGAAAGTAAAATAGAAGCTAAACTACATTAAAGTTATAGGAGTTAGAAAATCTCAAGAACTGATCTATCCAAAATCTCAAGATTTGATACATCAAAAGTTTCAAAAAAGATTAATCCAAAATCTCAAAAACACATAAGCAAATAAATCCTAAGAATTTATGAATAAAAAAAATTCAAGAATGTTTAGTTTTGTAAAATCCTAAGAATTGATTAAGCAAAAACCTTGTGTATTGCTGTACCATTGGCTTGCAATACATGTATATTCCTTTTTCATTTAAATTTTCTATAAAAACAACAGCTTTTATTATTCTCTCTTGTTTTCCTTTAGTTTCAAACTGATTTAAATAACATATCGATTCTTATGTATCATATTTACCCTGCAGTTGCAAATATTTCCAGAGCAATTGTCCTCAAAGAAAATGCACATATTTTAGACTGAAGCTTTGCTGCCTGAAAAAGATAAATCATCACATTATCATCTTGTTAAATTATAAACCATTTGTGACATGTAAAGTCAAAGTTTCAAAAATTTAAGTAATAAGTTAACTCCTTTGCGACAGATGTATTTTCAATCCCGACGTCCGAGCTTACTGAAAAAATGAAGAGTGGTATAAGTTGTACATTTTTGACAAAGCTGAATTCAGTTGTGCAGTTGCAATATAGATTACATTCCATTCCATGTTGATTGTGTGTAAGTATGTGTCAATGTGTGTACACTTTTGTAATCTGTGAATACATATATCTGTGCAACGCTTTAAGCAAACAAAATTTTTAAGTGGGCTTATACAGTAATCTTATCTAATCTTATATATTTTCAAGCTATTAAATGTTTGCCATACACTGAACGTCTAAGCATATGACAAAATTGAATATTTTGAGGATGCACAATCTACATGAAAAAAATCAGACCTAGGGTGTACAAATGTCACAAAGTGAAAAGCGGTTAGTGCTAACCAGGTCAAGGAGAATATGATCTGACCTGTGCAGAAAGTGGGTCACCCTCCCTCACAACGGGCAAGTCCATCTTGAGGGGTTCCAGCACACTCGGCCAAAATGTTTCACTGAAAGTAAAGGACAAAACAAATATAGGGGGGGGGGGAAGGCAAGAGAACTCGAATAATAGTTTTAGTTTTGCGTATTTGTTTATTTGTTTGTTACTTAGCATAGCATCCAACATCAAATCTACATAGGATATATCATTTATTTTAAACACCTAGGGTGTAACAGGATAAAAAGACAAGAAAACTCTGATATTTTCAGTTTTGCATATTTGTCGGTTTCTTAGCAACGTCAACACTACATAGGATATATCATTTGTTTTAAACTAGTTTTGCGTATTTCTTTGTTTATTTGTTTGTTGCTTAGCATAGCATCCAACGTCAAAACTACGTAGGATATATCATTTATTTTAAACTAGTTTTGCGTATTTCTTTATTTCCTTTTTGCTTAGCATAGCATCCAACGTCAAAACTACATAGGATGTACTATTTATTTTAAACTTACAGATTTGACATAATATGTAATATGCATCTACAAAATCCTTGCAATACCCACAACCTGGATCCTAGTGCAGATTCCTTTACTTGTCACTTTTGTTTTACCTACGAGTTCCGTTATCGCACATAGGATATATTATTTATTTTAAACTTAAAGATCTGATAAAATATGCATCTACAAAATCCTTGCAATACTCACAATCTTAACAATATGACATGACCCTGTTGCAGATTCCTCTACCTGTAACCTTCGTTTTACCTGCGAGTTTCGTTATGGCAACCTCTACCACCCCAGTTATCGCAATGCCTTTGATATTATTACCTTTGCCAGCAGGTTGCGCGGCTGAAAAGAATCCTCCCTCGAGTAGCATGAAGTGAGCACCAGGCACAGATGGGAAGTCAAGTTACTGTTGATCAACATGCCAGCGCCCTGAAAAGTAATGACAATCCAAAACATAATAACAGGCTGAATTTTCACAAAACGGAAAAGGTAATTTCTGAAATGATTGAAGTTGCTTGGATTTCCGAAAGATTTCTCTACATAGATAATCACCTCAGTTGTATACTATCGGTCCTATCTCAGTTTTAAAATACTAAACATTTAAAGTATTTTAGAAGTGAGGAAGCACATTATAAAAATGAGGTAACCACATCTTGACAGCAGCTGAGATAACAATATCAGACTCTTGGCTTATCAGTTCAGAGCACTCAACTCAGTTGTATAGTATCCTATCTCAGTTTTAAAATACTAAAGATTTAGAGTATTTTAGAAGTCGGGTAGGACTTTATAAAACTGAGGTGACCACATCTGGACACCAGCTGAGATAACAACCTCAGACTCTTGGCTTATCAGTTCAGCACTCACCTCAGTTGTATACTATCCTATCTCGATTTTAAAATACTAAAGATTTAGAGTATTTTAGAAGTAAGGTGAAACATTATAAAACTGAGGTGACCACATCTGGACAGCAGCTGAGATAACAATACCAGACCCCAGGCCCATTAGTTCAGAGCACTCACCTCAGTTGTATACTATCCTATCTCAATTTTAAAATACTTAGGATTTAGAGTATTTTAGGAGTGGGGTAGGACATTGTACAACTGAGGTGACCACATCAGGATTCAATCTCAGACCCCATGCCCATTAGTTCAGAGCACCAACTTCAGTTGTGCACTAACCTATCTCAATTTACAAATACTAAAGATTTAGAGTATTTTAGAAGTGAGATAGTACAATGTACAACTAGGGTGACCACATCTGGACACCAGCTGAGATAACAACCTCAGACTCCTGGGTTATCAGTTCAGCACTCACCTCAGTTGTATACTATCGGTCCTATCTCAGTTTTAAAATATTAAAGATTTAGAGTATTTTAGAAGTAAGGTAGAACATTATAAAACGTGAGGTAACCACATCTTGACACCAGCTGAGATAACAATACCAGACCCCAGACTTATCAGTTCAGAGCACTAGCTACTGAGCTGTGTAACACCCCAAATTGATGTATAAAATCTAATTTGGACAGTGATAGCAAAGATCTCTTCTAGTGAAACCAAAGGTATCAGTGAGCAAGATACAGAGCTCCTCAAATTAGACTTAGGGGACTGAAAATTATGTCCCTTGTTTTGAACAGTCTCTAGGAACTCTAATCAAAGATCAGTGCACAATGGTACAAGACTAGTTTAGTTAGCGTAAGCAAGGTGACAATTATTGTGCAGCAATAAATTGTACTGATAACACCAAAAGCAGGAATGCAAAGATAAATAGTTATCCTTTTGTGGTTTTCAAAAAGATGAGGCCAGGAGTTGTTGAGTTGGTTTGACATCCAACTTCAGCATTATAGAGGCTATATTGTGGATGGGCCCCAAAACTAATGTCTGACAATTTTATTAGCTGCCACACACGACACAGGGCGGGATGTCATGTCTCAGCCGTTCACATTATACTGACACCGACCCAAGCAGTTGGGAGCACAATCGCCAAGGCTCGAACCTGAACCTTTTGCGTCGGAAGCCGATGTTCTACCCCAGGACCATGAGGCCAGGAGAGTGAAAGACATTATTCTAGCTAAGCAACCGTAGCTCTACGAAACAAGTATTACAAAAGACTAGAGCATAAAGACGTCTAGATAGATCTACAACAGTACTAGGTCTAACATGGGTGAGAAAGGTGACGATAGCTTACAGCAACAAATATTGTACAAATAAATGCCAAAAGTAGAAATGCAAATTCAAACTAAAGCAAAGGAAAAACCATAAACTAAATCTAAAAGTAACAAACTTACCGTCTCAGACTCAGCAATTTTTGTGAGCAGAAGGAGCGACGAATAAACATACGAAATTCCTTGCCGAGACTGAAAACAAAGAGAGAAGAAACAAATAGTATGAAATTAAAATGAAATTGACAATACCAAGCAGTGAATGTCATAACCATAAAATAGACGCCTTAGAAATGAATAAAATTATGCTTTTCAATTTTTTTTAAGCAATATATTTTTTAAACTATGCGATCAAAGATTTCTGAAAATTATTTCTGATAATTTTAGTTTAAGTTTATCATATCTTTCAGGTTCTTCAAAAAACAACCAAATTGTATTCCTCCATTAGTTGTGAAATTTCTCGACTCTTTTTCAGTATGATCATTTGGAAATGTTCACACATTTATTTTAGTTAGCCCTTGCTTACATTTACATTCCCTACGTTCTACAAAAAATCTTATATTCAGAGAAATTTTTCAATCAAGCCTACTACATAGCTGGTTGGATAAATATCTCAGCTGAGGATCAAATTCTAGACTCTTCATCACGCAAGTGGCTGAGCTCTGGTTAAGAACCTTTGCAAGTCCAATCTATGTCTTTTAGTCTTTTGAGCATAAAATACACTAAGTTTCTTGGGTTAAAATAAATACAAGCATTGTTTCTTTACACATTTTCTTTGACATATTTGCGGTGAAACAACTTTGACATATTTTGCTGGGTGGGAGAAAAATTATCTAATTACAATCTGGCGGGGCAACCGAAAACGTTAACGAAAGCTTTTTTCTTTTGCTTTGTCTTGCATTGCATTGGTGTCTCGAAAAATTCTATGCAAAGACTGAGCCTTTGTCTGTAAAGCCAGAGAGCACCAGATGGAGATTGAACCCCAAACCTTTACTCACAATCCAATCCTCTACCAACTTACCTACTATGGATTTTTCATCTGTTGATGTTACCTTAAAAAATGCTTCTGTGGTGGCCAACACACTGGATAGGATGCCCTCCTCCTGTAGGACTTTCAGCGCTGCGTTCAAGTCCTGGCTGTTGTGGAGAACTTCGACCATCAGGCAACAGCAGGTGATCTGCAGCTACAGTGACGCAGAGAAGGTAACAGAGTCAATAATTATGGTCTTTAATGTAAGCAGCTTTAGCACAAAAACACACCAAGGAAAAAGTGTCTCCAGAGCTACTTCAACTTTTTAGGAACATTTTCTGTGCCTCAAGACTGATTTGTTTGCTTTGTTTGTTGCTCCGACGTCAGCACTGTAGAGGCTATATTGAGGATGGGCCCTAACACTGAACCTCAAGCCAAGTGAGTCGGCGAGGATTTAAATGATTTTTAATGAATACAAATAGGTAGGAAACAAGATAACAATAAATCTCATAATAAATACATTAAAGTGAAACCTACATTTTTCATTCCCTAGTTTCCTATCATGACTTACAAAATTAGAAGGGAAATTTGCCAAAGCAAACAAAACACTTCCATTAGGACTTACCAGACAATCCTACAAGGATGCGTTAGAGGGGAGAGAAAGAGAAGAAGGCAGGACTTACTAGACAATCCTACAAGGATGCGTTAGAGAGAAGAGAAAGAGAGAGGAAGGCAGAGAAGGTGATGGTAGGACATCACAAAGTGTTCAGGAAAGAAGATGAGTGACTATTTAAGGAAAGTAGTACAGAGAGAAATGTTGAAAACTGACTGCCAGATGCAGTGGCATCCTCACAGTTGCTCTAACAAAAGAAAGCCCATGCAACACAAAAATGTATACAGTTTGATTAGATTGGCAAATTAGCAAAATTTGTAAAGCCTTTGGGGCTCTAGTTATAGAGTTAAGCCAAATTTTTTCTGAGCCCTCTGTATCCACCCAGCTTGTAATGGATAGCTGAGGCTATCAGGTCACAACTAAAGTAAAATGCGTTGAGGAAAATAACATCAACCTACCTCACAAATATGATTTGCCTAGTACAACTAGAATCCTGACTCTTGATTTCTTAACGCTCAGTCAAAGCCTGTGACCTACTTTATATTATATTTCTCTTAATTTAAGTTAGGATGGTTGTAAAAAATGTTCAACCTTTCTATGGTGCAACATAAAATTAACTTTGCCCTAATCTAAACACAATTGTGCAATTCTCTTTTAATCAAATGTTGGGTCGACATATTTTTTAAAGACCAGGAGTATACTCAAATATTCTACAAAAATGTATAAAAGCAAGGAGCATATTGAAATATTCTACATATTTTTTTTAAAACAAGGAGTATACTCAAATATTCTACATATTTTTTTTAAACAAAGAGCATATTCAAATATTCTACATATTTAGAAAAAAAAACAAAGAGTATATGATCTCAATTGACTGAACATGAGGAAACATCAAAACAACTGACAGCCATAGCTACATCCCAATCCCCGACTTACTTTAACCTGCACCCCAAACTCCGCCGCCAGTGGTGCCGAGCCAAGGTCAGCGATGCCGTCCCTGTTCTTGTCCATGCCCTCCAGCAGGGCGGGCAGCCGCCACGAGCTTCGCAGGAACACCGAGCACAGGATCGGCAGCAGGTCCCGCAGTACTGCAGGTAGGGGGGGGTGTACATGAAGGTTAATGGGGAGGTAAGTGTGTGAAACATATGAAAGGCTCAATGGAAAAAAAAAACTGTGATATCACAATTTTGGTTTTTTCAAGGTAACCTCCCCTATTTTTAAAGTCAAGTGACTGATCCATGACCAACTTTTATTTTCTTTATAGCAAAAATGGACAAGCAAAGTCAGAACACTTTCTTTGCAAATAAATCTATAAAAATATGTGACTTATAAGTCTTCAAACTTTAAAAATGTGATTTCTCATTTTTTTAATGTGATGTCACCAGTTTTTCCATTGAGCACTTCATATGTTAGGGGATTAAAAAGGCAAAGGCAAAGGCCAATGTTGCTATTTTATAAGCAAACTTTGCGCACTTAACTTTATCCTATTATAGCCAACTTAATGTGTAAGTGTGTGAAACATATGTTAGTGATTTAAAAGGCAAAGGCCAAGGCCAATGTTGCTATTTTGTATGCAAACTTTGTGCACTTAACCTTATTCCATTATAGCCCACTTAATTTGTAAGTCTGTGAAACATACGTTAGTGGATTGAAAATGCAAAGGCGAAGGCCAATGTTGCTATTTTGTATGCAAACTTTGTGCACTTAAGCCATATCCAATTATAACCCACACATGTCGTGCGTATCGATATGCTCATGTGTCAGCACATCTTTGCATCGCTCTGCTTACCTTCCCTTTAATGATAATCAATATCAAAGCTTTTACCTTGGGTTTTTTTTTATATTCAATTCATCTGTAAACTTAGGACACATTAAACCATGCAAAGATTACACAACAAACTGACAATGAAATCCTGGTGGACCAGGATTTGACCTACTTCATATCACTCAGTTTGATACCATCCACAGGATCTAATTTTCGAGGTTATTAGTCTTCAGTTTTGCTTGATGCTTTGGTATGTGGTAAAGCTTAATTTTAGTGACACTGATAGCCTAATGTGATATAGAGAGAGAGAGAGAGAGAGAGAGAGAGAGAGAGAGAGAGAAAGAGAGAGATAGAGAGAGAGACACAAAGAGAGTGAAAGAGACAGACAGGCAGAGAGTGAGATAGAGAGAGAGACACAGAGAGAAACAGAGAGAGAGAGAGAGAGAGAGAGAGAAGAGGGAGAGAGTTCTCTCCATTCCTCTATAGAGAGCATTGAAACCTGTTACATTTGAGTAGTTAGCAATGAATTACAAAGAGTATGTATTTTCAGGGAATGATATGAAACATTAAACCCCATGATCCTGAGGAATGGCAGGTAATGGGTAATTAGCTTTCTATGTCCGAGATAAAAACCTGTTATATTTGGGTAGTGGGCAATGAATTACAAAGATTATGTGTTTTCGGGGAATGATATGAAACACCAACCCCAAGATCCTGGGGAACGGCAGATAATGGGTATTATAGTAGCTTTCTATGTCCGAGATTAAAACCTGTTCTGTCGCCGTATAGGATCCCCCAGGGGAACCTAGGAGACGTTACACCTGGTGAGAGGGAGAGAAATCTCTACCTTTCTCTATACAGAGGATATAAACCTGTTATATTTGAGTAGTAAGCAATGAATTACAAGGATTGTGTAATTTAGGGAAATGATATGAAACACCAAACCCAAGTGCCTGAGGAACGACAGGCAATCGGTAGTTAGCTTTCTACGTCAGAGATAAAAACCTGTTCTGTTGCCGTATAGGATCCCCCCGGGGGAACCTAGGAGACGTTAAACCCGGTGAGAGGGAGAGAATTCTCTCCCTTCCTCTATAGAGAGCATTAAAACCTGTTAAATTTGGGTAGTAAGCAATTAATTACAAGGATTATGTGGTTTAGGGGAATGATATGAAACACCATACACATGTGCCTGAGGAACTTCAGGCAATGGGTATTATAGTAGCTTTCTATGTCAGAGATTAAAACCTGTTATATTTGGGTTCTAAGCAACGAATTACAAGGATGATGTATTTTAGTGGAATGATATGAAACACAAAGCCCAAGTGCCTGAGGAACGGTAGGCAATGGGTAGTATAGTGGCTTTATATGTCAGAGATTAAAACCTGTTCTGTCGCCGTATAGGATCCCCCAGGGGGACCTAGGAGATGTTAAACCCGGAGAGAGGGAGAGAATTCTCTCCCTTCCTCTATAGAGAGCATTAAATCTGTTATATTTGGGTTGCAAGCAACGAATTACAAGGATTATGTATTTTAGTGGAATGATATGAAACACCAAACCCCAAGTGCCTTAGGAACGGTAGGCAATGGGTAGTTAGATTTCTATGTCAGAGATTAAAACCTGTTCTGTCGCCGTATAGGATCCCCCAGGGGAACCTAGGAGACGTTAAACCCGGAGAGAGGAAGAGAATTTTCTCCCTTCCTCTATAGAGAGCATTAAAACCTGTTAAATTTGGGTAGTAAGCAATTAATTACGAGAATTATGTGTTTTAGGGGAATGATATGAAACACCATACACATGTGCCTGAGGAACGGCAGGCAATGAGTATTATAGTAGCTTTCTATGTCAGAGATTAAAACCTGTTATATTTCGTTAGTGGGCAATGAATTACGAGGATTATGTATTTTAGGGGAATATGAGACACCAAACCCAAGTGGCTGAGGGGCCGTTCAAATATATTATTAGACCTATTTTGGGGCTTTTTGACCCCGCCCTACCCCCTTCATTACACATATTTTACCAATCTCTCAACATTATACTTACAACAGTCAACGACCCCCCCTCTCTTCTCCTATTTGGGTAGAGGGCAATGAATTAAAAGGATTATGTATTTTAGGGAAAGGATATGAAACACCAAACCCAAGAGCCTGTTTTTAGGAGCAATAAATAATAATTACTACTTAAGGGCCGTTCAAATATATTATTACACCTATTTTGGTACCTTTTGATCCCGCCCCACCCCCTTTATTACACACTATAGACTCCTATCTCAGCCGGTCACATTAAACTGACACCGACCCAACCAGCAGGGAGCGAAATCGCCAGGGCTTGAATGCGGACCTTTTGCGTCGGAAGCTGATGGGCATGAGAACAACTGAATAACAACTAGGCCTAATGTCTTTTCCATGAGGATCGTCACGGTGATAATGGCATTATTTTCTTTTACCCAGCATTCTCAAAACGCAAATACCTTGGTGATGTCCACCTTGGCGGAGTCTCCTTGCTGCGTCTTCACATTCAGGAAAATCTCGATGAGGCCGGGCTGGGAGTCCACACACACTGACAGCAGCTCGAGAATACCGACCTTCAGTTGGATATCCTGTACGCAAAACAAAAAAATGCATACACATTAAATCTCCGTGGGTCTCGAAATTGAGACATATTTGTCTAATTGCCAAGTTAGCTAAGTCAACAGTGCTCCGAACGGACAGTTGAGACAAACAGAGAATGAACAGAGAAGGAGATATAGTACATGACCTTCAGTTGGATATCCTGTACGCAAAACAAAAAAATGCACACACATTAAATCCGAGGGTCTCGAAATTGAAACATATTTGTCTAGTTGCCAAGTCAACAGTGCTTCGTACTGACAGTTGAGACAAACATAGAGTAAACGGAGCAGGAGCTTTGGTAAATGACTTTCAGTTGGATATCCTGTACGCAAAACAAAACAAAATGCACACACATTAAGTCTCCGTGGGTTTCGAAATTGAGACCTATTTTTTTAATTGCCAAGTTAAAGTCACAAGTGTTCTGTACCGACAGTTGAGACAAAAAGAGAACGAACAGAGGATGAGATATAGTACATGACCTTCAGTTGGATATCCTGTACACAAAACAAAAAAAAATGCGCTCAAATTAAGTCTCCATGGGTCTCAAAATTGAAACCTGTTTGTCTAATTGCCAAGTTAGCTAAGTCACGAGTGCTCAGAACGGACAGCTGAGACAAACAGAGAACAAACAGAGGAGGAGCTATAGTACATGACCTTCAGCTAGATATCCTGTATGAAAAAAAAGAATTCTTTTAAATTACGTCTCCGTGGATCTCAATATTGAAACCTATTTTTCTAATTGCCAAACTAGCTAAGTCACGAGTGCTCCCTACTGACAATTGAGACAAACAGAGAACGAACAGAGGAGGAGCTATAGTACATAACTGTTTTTAGTAGACAAGGTAGCATTTAAGCTTACAGGTTTTTCAACCTACTTTGAGAAAGGTTTGGCGAGGGAATGATTTCTTAATGACAGACTTGACTTGTCTAGATGTTTATAGTATTCAAATTAGGAGTGGACTCTTGCGGACTAGAGCAATTTTTGTTTTTATGTAACATAAGGGAAAGATGCAAAAACCATACCACTATACTAGCAAAATTTATTAGGTAAGCCCCTCAAAAGCTTAGATAATGTTCAAGAGCCTTTTTATATGGTATCTTGGAATAGCTTATAACCCTGATCAGAAATGCAACAGACTCATTGGTTTATTAGGCTACAGCTAACATAGAGTATATCTCCAACTTTATTTTACATTCTTAACATTTGAACTTTTGTGTTTAAGTTTTGCCTTGATGCAATCAAAGACATAATGTTGATGAGGTGGGGAATACTCTTAAATGGTGTAGAGTTTACCTGAAAATCATGTTGATGACAACGCTTATGAATAAAAAAAAAAATTTAAAAAAGAACAAAAAAACAAGCAAGGCTCTCTCCTGAGTTCTAGAAACAAGTCTACCCATTATCATATGCATCCCAATGGCAAAAGTGAAACATGGGACCCGATAACAGCAAGGAAAAAGTAGTCCGGGCAGGGGTTTTGTAGAAAAATTGAAAGCGTTCCATGAGATTTTTGCAGACTTTTCACACGTCAATGGCATGCAATTCACAGGCTTTGATGCAGCATAGTTTTTGCCCAAATCCAGTCCATACCAAGAGGTCAGAGTAGTAAAACCGAAATTGGGTAATTTGGTATAAATTAGAAAAACTTTCACATGTAAAGCTATGGTGCAGTGACATTAAGACTTGGAAAAAAAAAATCATCAGGCACAGGAGCATCAACAAATCTCAGAGGTGTGAGCGGATCCATAGACAAATCTCGGCCCTGTCATAGACAATTAAACTAAATAAAAGAGCCAGTGAAGTTGTTTTTTTATTTATTTGTCTCCCTCCTCCCCTACCCTGTCTCTCAATTTTAGAAGAAACCAAAACAAGGAAACCTCTACATTAGAGAAAGAGCCTCGTAGGATTAGAATTGATTTTGATATGATCCATCTTGTTTTTGTCTTCATCTTAACCTTTTGTAATCCATCAATACCACCTAACACTGTATAGATTCCCCAGGGAAATTTAAGGTAACATTAAACCCCGTCTCAATGCCTCATTTTTTAAAATTTTTTGGATGAGTGAGAGCTGCAGTATAATCTTTAAAGTAAAAAAAATTCGGTGAAACCTGGTACAGCCTACCTCAGAGCCTGCCTGCAGACGAGTGAGGAACATGTCGCGGATAGACTCTGCGTCCCTGCCCAGACAGGCGAGTATGGACCTCGGCGACACCTGGATTTTGGTAAAACACAAAAATTGGAATAAAACAATATGAACGAAACAAAAGTCACAAAAGTTTAAACCAGAATTCAAAGTGTTCTGATGGGATCATCAAGTAAGAAAATTGTTTGTTTTGTTTTTTTCTTTTCAAGAATAAAACAATGACTTGAAAAACTAATGAATGAGACAACAAAGAAAAAACAAAACCAGCTGAAATGCGTGCTTACAAAAAAATTTAAAGTCAACTTTAATTGGCAATTTAAAAAATAAATCGAAGAGAAATTTAAGACAAAGATTTACTTTCAAAATCTCTTGTTTTATGTTTGAAAAATTCATTTTTGTAAAGGCAAAAAAATAATTTAAATAGAAAAATTGCTTTCCTCAAAAATTAACAAAAATTCGGATTAAACATTCAATTCTAAGAGAACTGTGAGGGGGAAGTTTTAAGAGCACATAAAAATAATTCAACTACAAAGGCTATGAAGTAAAATGCAAGAGAAAGAAAATAAATTTAAAAAGAGCCGCAAAAATATATGAAAATATGCAATGTTTCTTTCAAAACCAACTCTCATTTTAAAATTTTGTTCAGTGAATAAAAATTGTCAAGAAAATGCAAACATTTTGGAAAGATAAATATCAACTTTTTGAGTCTTGAAAAGAAAATTTTATTGCAAGTTGAAGAGTAAAAAGTAAAAAGATATATCAAATTGATGTTAAAATGACAAAAAATATTTATTAAGGTGCAATTTTTTTTTAATTCTTTTTTTTTTATTTTGACAACCAGGCTTTGATATGCAATAGAGAAAAAATTTGCATCCGAAAATTTCTGTCTTTTGCAAAAATACCCTTGAGAAAGAATTTGACGTTTAAAGAACCATAAAATATCTATATATTATTTTTAGTATTTGCTCACTTCTTGTAAGACACCAAGATGTTTATGGTTTCCGTCTTGTCAAAGGGAAAAATGTGTACTTAGGCCACAGTAATTAAGGCGGTATTAACATTTTCCCATCGCACAATTAAACAGCACTATACACGGGGGCAATATTGAAAATTTTTTAAAGATCAAAAGGTGGGAGGGTGTATGGCGTGATGTGCTGGCACGGGAGAGAATTTTGTGATGAGAAAAAGTTGATTTGTGGAGAGGGAGGGGAGTTTTATCATTTTAATGGACATAGGCATTTCCTTCAAACAAGCTCTATGCGACAATACAATCATACTGCTATTCGAGAATCACATGGGATTGGAAGTAGTTTATGAACATTGTTGGCTGCAGTGTTGTGTCCCTGGGTTTCTCAAAGAATTATGTAAGAAGTGAGGGGCATCTGCTGACGTACGTTAGATGCGTCAACCTTCTTTCTGCAGGCCAATCCAGATAGCATCACTGAGTATATCAATACTAAAATTTAATTACTATATGTTCTGCATCTCTCTTGGCCTAAAATTTTCTAGATGCAAACAGAGCGAGGGGGGATTGCCTGAATGTCTACATAATGTGAATACACATGAGTAACTTACAAGCCATAGTCTTATTACATTGATTGTGCAATTGTACCATAGATGTTCGAATGAAGCCAAGCTTTGTATTTCGATTTTTCTTATACTAATAGTTTGATCTGTGAACGATTTAAAAATTTCAAGATTGAAAATTGAAGTCAACGTTGACAAAGACCCGAGTACAGATGAGAGTAAGAGTGCGCAATTATTTTCTTCTACCAATAGGTTGATCTGGAAACAATTAATTCCAAGACTGGAAATGGACGTCATTGTTGATAATGAATTTCAAGACTGGAAATTGAAGTCAATGTTGATAATTAATTTCAAGACTGGAAATTGAAGTCACTGTTAATTATTAATTTCAAGACTGGAAATTGAAGTCAATGTTAATAATTAATTTCAAGACTGGAAAGTGAAGTCAATGTTGATAATTAATTTCAAGACTGGAAATTGAAGTCACTGTTAATTATTAATTTCAAGACTGGAAAGTGAAGTCAATGTTGTTAATTAATTTCAAGACTTGAAATTGAAGTCAATGTTAGTAATGAATTTCAAGAGTGGAAATTGAAGTCGATGTTGACAAAGACACGGGCGAGGATGAGGACGAGTAGGGCGATGAGCACTAGGGTGACGATTATCCGCAGCATGATGGAGGAGCGCGTGGAGAACGACGAGGTGGGTCGGGGGGGCGGGTACGGAGGCAGCCCCCCCGTGTCATCGGGGTACGGTGCCTGGATGGGCAGCGGCGCTGGGAACACGGGGAGCACCGCGGGCTCGGGGGTAACGGTGCTCACGCTGCTGCAGGTCGAGCACGACGAAGAATGCTTGTCCTCTTCTTTGTGGTTTCTGTCGCGTATGTTTTCCGTGGGCATGCTGGGCGAAGAGGTGCAGTTCCACGACTCTATGAACAGGTCACGGTTATTTGTTTCTTTGTTTCGTTGCTTAATAACCTTCAACGTCAGCGCTACATACGCTATATCAAACAGGTTTAGTGTTGTTGTGTTCATCATTATAAAACTTACACAAAAAAGGGAATGGGTTGGAGTTACTCCAGATCTGTACATGAACGTTATCATTAGAGGTTTTTTTTTACGTCCGTCTAGAACGCACAAAAACAATAGCTGTGTGGTGAATTCTTTATCCGTCTGACGTCTTGAGGCAACCAGTAAACAACACAATGCTGTATTTGAAGAAACCACGAACATTGACAAACTGCAGGTATTGAGGAGAAAAGAAAAACAAAGCACGATTACCAGGATCTCTGATAGGATAAGCCTGGAGTCTGATCTGTCGGGGGTTGAAGATGGGGAAACAGACAACGACCAACAAAGACTGCAGAAAACAGTCAGGATGAAAGAGGAAACAATGACATGGAATAAACTCAGAATTCTTGAAAGGCACTTTTGGAGGCACAAAACTAAGTAAGAAATTTTGACGAGAGTTGAGGCCAAGAGGCAAATGAAACAAGATTGAACCAGCATGCACTGGGAGAAGTTTGAGAACAAATTGTACAGGTGTATGAGGCTATCACTAGCTTGCTGCTGCACTGAGGAACAAATGCGTGCACAAATTAAGCTCAGCAAGTGTAGCAATGATAAACTTAGGGACCAACAGACAGTAGCAAATTCACAAAGTATGGCCATGGAGATTTTTCTCTCTGTTGTACTTGTCTTTGCTGCCATTTCTGCTCCTGGCAAACCGTCTGGCATATTTGCCATGATGCATGAGTTTAACAGACGAGTGTTTCCCTTTAACTTTAAGTTTTCCACAGACAAAAACTTGTTGGCTACCTCCTGACATTCATCAACTTTTATTTCTTCGACCTCGGAAATCGGTGGCCTACTATTTCCCCATCTACTACCAATTTCCCAGCACTTTGAGTTCTCTTCAGTTCCATTCTTCCTCATAAAGCTGCACTCATCCTCAAATACAATTTTGTCCTGTTCTAAAAAACTAGGCGCCTCGTGAAAAATAAAGTGACCTCCTACCTCTTTCATTGCGCCCGAGTCGTACCAGTACCCTTTCTCAAAACTGATTTTTTCGTGTTTTTCTTTCACCCTCCCCAAGTCCCACTCTTCCTCTAACATAATTTTTTCTTGTTTTGACAAACCTCCCGTCTCATTCTTTTCGCCCATGTACCGATACCCTTCCCCAAAACTGATTTTTTCGTGTCTTTCTTTCACCTTCCCCAAGTCCCACTCTTCCTCTAATACAACTTTTTCTTGTTCTGGCAAACCTCCCGTCTCTTTCTTTCCGCCCATGTACCCATACCCTTCCCCAAAACTGATTTCCTTACACCTCTCACAGAATCTAAAATGAGCCCCAGAGGGAGAACCAAACCCAGTTCTATCCACACAACAAGCGCAACTATCGAGAAACAGACGGCCCGTGGACCAATCAGAGCCGAGTCTGTCCACAGGGCAAGCGCGGCTAGTGAGAATCGTGCAGCCCACAGGCCAAAGTGGCGCGTCATCAAGTACCGTGGCGAGTCGCTTGAGGAGCAGCGTGGCCAGGGACGGAAGCCGGAAGCTGTGCCGGTGGTAGATGTACTGGGCCACGGTGGCCACCAGGTGGCGCTGTTGTCCTGCTGACTGAAGCGATGCTGCGCCGGGGATGCTGCCAATGCCACCACTGCCTGGGACCTGAGGAAGTCGCATACACATGGTTTCTTTTAAGGTAACAAAAGATAAAAGATGACTATCGATAAAACAATGCCAAAAATTATGTGAAAATTATCATTATGATTAAATGATTATGGTGCTCATAATGACAGTTAAGATGTTGAAAAACATGATAATAGTAGTGTCAATAATGATGGGGGTAGAGAACTTCTACTTACAGGGCCATTTTTTGAAGAGGCGAGAGCCTGATAATAGCAGATTCAATAATAATGGAGCCTAATACTAGCAGTGTTAATAATAATGGAGCCTAATACTAGATGTGTGAATAATAACGGAGCCTAATACTAGATGTGTCAATAATAATGGAGCCTGATAATAGCAGTGTTAATAATAATGGGTGTAGAGAACTGCGACTTACGGGGCCATTTTTAGAGGAGGCGAGGGCCTGCTCCACAGGGGACGGGTGTCCGGACAGAGACGGTGGCTTCAGTAGCAACAGCCGGTTCAACACCGACAGAGACATCTCAATCAGCTCAACAAGGTCCGAACCAGCACCTTCCAGGAGACTGAAAGGAAATGCGTAATAAGAATAAAGATAAAACAGATGTTGAGTTGAGTTGGTTTAACGTCCAACATCAGCACTATATAGGCTATATAACACTTATGATAAAACAGATAGGGTTGGCTGTACTACTAGAAACTGTATAAAAAAAAATATTATTACCTCTAAAACTAAAAGATTTGTGTCAGGGCGACAACTTGTCTTAATGATAAAAATGAATTATATAAAAGTTGTACAGATTTAACCAGATTAAGTGGTAGAGAATGCTCATCATTTAAACTTTTTGTGAGGTGTGGTCCAATTTGGCGATGTCTAGTTTTTTTCCCATTTAATTTTTTTTTTCTTCAATATAGTGTGCTATTTTATGTGCTGTTATATATAAAAAAGAGTTTTCCTCTTTATGTACTTTTTTGTTTGCCAATTTTTTTTTCCTTTAAAAGTTTTCCATCAGTATTTTGATGCTTAGTACATCCTAATCCTCAGATCCCAGACATAAATATGCAACACATTTGGTATTGGCATCAAACCAAGCCCCTTATCGATTCCAAATCCAACCCAAAGAGTTTATTCCATACGTGTTCTGCTAATTTATTTGTCCGCTTTAGTTACCTACTCAGTACTGGTTGGGACGGTGTCAAAATAATATAACCAGCTGAGACAGGAGTCAATGTATCCCTGCTCTGTCTCTGTGTGGCAGCAAGTAAAATTGCCAGATGTTAGTCATGGGATCTGTCCACAATATAGTTCATATAATTGCCAAAATTGGACGCTTAGCACCAAACAGATGTTAGTCATGGGATCTGTCCACAATATAGCTCATATAATTTCCAACATTGGACTCTAAGCAACTTACAGACGTTAGTCTTGGGATCTGTCCACAATATAGCTCATATAATTGCCAACATTGGACTCTAAGCAACAAACAGATGTTAGTCTTGGGATCTGTCCACAATATAGCTCATATAATTTCTAATATTGGACTCTAAGCAACATACACATGTTAGTCTTGGGATCTGTCCACAATATAGTCTTGGGATCTGTCCACAATATAGTCTTGGGATCTGTCCACAATATAGTCTTGGAATCTGTCCACAATATGGCTCATATAATTGCCAACATTGGACTCTAAGCAACAAACAGATGTTATTCTTGTGATCTATCCACAACATTGCTCATATAATTGCCAACATTGGACTCTAGGCGCCAAACAGATGTTAGTATTGGGATCTATCCACAATATAGCTCATATAATTGCCAACATTGGACTCTAAGCAACAAACAGATGTTAGTCTTGGGATCTGTCCACAATATAGCTCATATAATTGCCAACATTGGACTCTAAGCAACAAACAGATGTTAGTCTTGGGATCTGTCCACAATATAGCTCATATAATTGCCAACATTGGACTCTAAGCAACAAACAGATGTTAGTCTTGGGATCTGTCCACAATATAGCTCATGCTCATATAATTGCCAACATTGGACTCTAAGCAACAAACAGATGTTAGTCTTGGGATCTGTCCACAATATAGCTCATATAATTGCCAACATTGAACCCTAAGTACCAAACAAACAAACAAATAAACAAACAAACAAACAAACAAACAAACAAACAAACAAACAAACAAACCAACCAACCAACCTGGTCTGCTGACTGAGGGCCTGCTGAACGCTGTCTGATCCTAACGCAACGATCTCGAGCAGAGCACGGCCAGCCTCGGTAAACAGCAGGCTGAAGACACAGCACTCGCGCATACCAGGACCACTGGGGATAGAGAGTACTCGAGTTGCCTGATTGGGCTTTTGGGCTTTTTTGTTGTTTATTTTCAAAAATAGAAATTTCTGTTGCTATAATGAGAAGCAACCAAGGTGAATCAGGTACAAGTCAAAATGTGGACTTTTTTAGTCATTTATGATAGTGCGTTAAGAAGCATTAAATCCACTTTATGAAAAAAGTATAATAAAACAGCTGAGACAGGAGTCAATGTATCCCTGCTCTGTCTCTGTGTGGCAGCATGTCAAATTGCCAGATGTTAGTCTTGGGATCTGTCCACAATATAGCTCATATAATTGCTAACATTGGACGCTAAGCAACGAACAGATGTTAGTCTTGGGATCTGTCCACAATATAGCTCATATAATTGCTAACATTGGACGCTAAGCAACGAACAGATGTTAGTCTTGGGATCTGTCCACAATATAGCTCATATAATTGCCAACATTGGACGCTAAGCAACGAACAGATGTTAGTCTTGGGATCTGTCCACAATATAGATCATAGAATTTCCTACATTGGACTCTAAGCACCTAACAGATGTTAGTCTTGGGATCTGTCCACAATATAGCTCATATAATTGCCAACATTGGACGCTTAGCAACAAACAAACAGATGTTAGTCTTGGGATCTGTCCACAAACAAACAAACAAATAAACAAACAAACAAACAAACAAACAAACAAACAAACAAACAAACAAACCAACCAACCAACCTGGTCTGCTGACTGAGGGCCTGCTGAACACTGTCTGATCCTAACGCAACGATCTCGAGCAGAGCACGGCCGGCCTCGGTAAACAGCAGGCTGAAGACACAGCACTCGCGCATACCAGGACCACTGGAGATAGAGAGTACTCGGGTTGCCTGATTGGGCTTTTGGGCTTTTTTGTTGTTTATTTTCAAAAATAGAAATTTCTGTTGCTATATGAGAAGCAGCCTGGTTGAATAAAAACTTGGGGCTTTTTTAGTCATAAAGGTTGTTAAGAAGTATTAAATCCTTTTCATGAAAAAAGTATAATAGTATAGCTCTATCAATTAGGCTTCTATCTCTCAACATATACCAAGTTGTGCTTGAGCTAGCAAGTTGCCTCAAAATAATAATATAGTCCAAGAACTCTTAGGGTTAAGTTATTCGTTAAATCGGAAATGTTGAGACATTGAAGTTTGATGGTATGTTTATAGCAAGTGAATAGATGACAGATAAATGGAAAAGAGATAGAGAGAGAGGGGGGGGAGATTGGGAGGGAGAGAGAGAGAGACAGCCAGACAGCCAGACAGAGAAAGAGGGGAGGGGTGTTGAAACAGACAGAGGGAGAAACAAAAACTAAGATAGGGGGTTAGAATGGTTAGATACAATGAGTGTATACAATTATCATGAAATGTTAATGGGAAAAAATTATGATTATCAGATGTTTCTAGAAATGTTTTAATAATATAGAGTATAGAAATCACTAGTTTTTACAATGACGGAAAAAGGTACAATAAGACACATCAATAATTCTGTGAAGAGCTCAGATAATGCTACATATAAACCGCTAAAATCAAACTGTTAACTCATTTCAGTGATGTCTGGCACATTTTTACCTCTTTGAGGACAGCTCAGAGCCTTCAGTTTGAAGATTGACAAAATTAAAAATCTTGTGAAAAAGCTGGAGACATTTCTGTCCTGAAAAAAATAAATTATGAAAATGTTTTATTTATGATATTTTAAGATTCAATCATCATTTGCAAACTTAAATTTTAAATTTTTTTTGCTGCTGACTTTTATTAGGTTTGGTGAGCAAGGAACAGGACGACAAAATCATGACAGAATTATTTTGTGTATCAACCTTGTCCTTCCATTTGTTTTTCTTTAAAATTGTGTAATCAATAATAAAAAAAAAATTCCTTAAAGTCAAAACGTTTTTCTGGTCGAGTTATTTGTTCCATGATTTTAACCAAACTCCACTGTAATTATTTTAAAACTAAGATCAAAAATAAAAATACCCGATACAATGAATAATCCTGAATATTGACTCCAAATATACAATCACACATTAGAGAACAAATGTCACCTCAGGGCTTTCAAGAGCATCATTAAACATAAAAATAAACAGAACATGTGAGCTACCATAGTTAATATATTTCTTCTTATGAAATCTCCTGGATTATCAAGTAAGAGTTATAAACTAAATATTCCAAAACAGACTTTAATTTTTTTTTGTTACTCGTTATCTTTGATGAGTGATGTCCCTGGTTTTTATCAGTAAATTTGTTCCACATTTTTTCAGCAGGAAAACGTATTGGTGTATTTGAAAAAATTTGAGGATAAAAAGCGTAGGAAAATACACCAAAGCATATGGGTTGGCAGCTCTGAACATGAAAAGTTTAATACGGTAATCCAAGAGAACCACATATATCATAGTTTTATTTCAGAAAAATAAGAGGGAAAAAAACTGAGACATACCTATACTTTTGCGATGGCCGATATCAACATAGCGCCACTTGTAGTACCGTGGAAAAACCTCCCTCAAAATGAAGAGCACGCCAGCTAGATTTTCATTCTCTTTGCCTTCTTTAGAGGAGGCCTGTAGGGACAACAAAGAAAAAGAAAGAGGGTTCACAATGTAGAAATCAACAAATATTGCTCATTCAAATGATTGAAAATAACACAATTTAAATAACTCCATGTTAAACAGTCTTCAATTACAAAATTACAACAAAAAAAAAAAAAATGTTTTTGAAAGCATTAAAAAATGTCTTTAACTCTTTAAACCCTCATGCCCATTCCATGTTTGGGCAGAGGGTTTTAGATAGATTTATAAATGGTAAGAGGGTATTTTTTTTCATTTTCCATCACATTTTGTGATTTTTCTGGTCGCACACTGTGGCCGCTCGGGTTTAAAGAGTTAAAAGCAATGTTTCACTTATTGGAAGGATTTTTGCTGCAAATAAGAAAGGGCTGTACTGCACTTGTTTTTATCTAAAGATTCAATCGAGCTCATTCAAATCTCTTCGAAGAGATAAAGCTTGTGTGTGTGTTAAAACATCATCTCTGTATTTTATAAATTAGATTTTTAGGAGAGGCAGACCACTGGTTTAATTATAAGTAGATCTGGAATTTTCTTTAGGTATTTTTCCACAGTGGTAGAGGTAGGCTTTTAATGAAAATGGCCAAACAATGATTGCACTTTAGGAGATTAGAACCCTCAACTCATAGATGCAGCGGCACAGAATCGCCTTGCCACTTAAAGAGAGCATGGAGCGTAGTGGTCTAGTGACATAAACATGCTCGCTTTAAGTGGCAAGGCGATTTGGTGATTAGAACCCTCGACTTTGTAGATGCTGCGGAACCGAATCGCCTTGCCACTTAAAGCGAGCATGGTTATACCACTAGACCACTACACTCCCTTATCATCTCTGTAACAGCGTTCGTTTTGACGCTTGACCGTACCTGCACCAGCTCCGTGAGCAGGTCCAGTGTTGCCATGGTGACCATGTATACACCCTGAGCGCACTCCGTTCCAGCGAGAATTGTTCCGTACAGTCCCTGATTCACACCGTCACCGCTGAAGGTACAGGCAACCATGAGTGGAGAGAGTGGAGAGAGAAAAAAAGTTGTTGCATTTATAAAAAAAAATGTAAATATACATTGCGATAACAAAGAAACAAACAAACAAACAACAGACAACAATTAGCAAAAAAACAAAAAAAGATAACTGAAAGTGATTCTGTCATGTGACACTGTTAACTAACATAAAAAAAAAAAACACTCAAAGATAATGTTTATTCTATAAGATCTCCAACATAGCCATGAAGCATTTCTGAGGTGAAGGTGCTTTTTGGTGGAGATTTTAAATTCTTTTTTTTTCTCTTTTTAATTGATTCTTCATGAAGCAGTGACATTACTCCAAAAAATTTCACCAGTGCTGTGTGTGAGAATTAAATTTTTTTTTTCTGTCACATTTTTTGGTATTAAAGACTAACATCCTCACTAACATATCAGCTCTATATTTATTAAATAATGTTAACATTATCCAAAAAAATCTTCTACTAAAAAAAAAAACACCCTCACATCTCAAACGTTAGAAAAGACCTGAGGTTTTCTTATAGCTGATGACCAGCAAAAAATAAACAGGAGAGAATAAAAGTCTTCAGACTTACCTAAGAACCTCTGAAAAATCATCAATGTTCTCCATCAGGAATGGCAAGAAGCCTGTCTGTCTCAGATGATGAGAAACCTGGCCCCAAAAAAAGGCGAAAAATATTTAAAGATAACGAAGAACAATTAAGCTTATTGCACACAACTAAATCATTGAGTGGTTACTCATTTAGGATATCTTGACACTTAAAAAAAAGCATTCGCCTAATTTCCCTAAGAACTCTGAACGGAGACTATGGTACCAGCAGGTGTTCAAACCCAGGACCTTCAACTTGCTAGTCAAGAGCACTGCTCACTGATTTATCCGACACTTCTCTTCATACATATTCTATCATTACATCTTCTAAAAAAAATATATCTTGCACTTTATTCTGGAAGATGGATTCATTGCTAGATTCACTTGCTTTGAAAACAATACTGTTAAAAAATCTATGACCTTTTAAGAAACACGCTACGTAAAATAATATTACACATGCTCCCTATGGACGCACCATTTCAAAGAGAATAAAATATGTTTCCCTAGAGGATATCAGCTTTGCGCAAAGGTTAAAACAGCGGTTATGAAAAAAAATGTCCCTGTTTTATGAGAACTCCTTAATAAAGATGAGTGCACAAACCAACCTCAGAGTGAACCTTTTAAGAAACGCGCTACATAAAATAATATTACACATACTCCCCATGGACGAACCATTTCAAAAAGTATAAAACATCTGTTTCCCTAGAGGATATCAGCTTTACGAAAAGGTTAAAACAGCACTTGAAGATTAAAAAAAAGCCCCTGTTTGGTGAAATGTTTGTTTTTATTATAATTATATATGTGAAATACATGCAACATGTCCAAATCGATTTTCCCCCAAAGGGACAAATAAAGATTATCTTATCTTATCTTATCTTTTAACTTCCCAAATAAGGATTAGAGTACAAACCAACCTCAGAGTGAAGCTGTGGTGCAGCACATGCTAAGCATTGGATGGTGTTGGCCACCAAATCCAGAGGACACGGGCTCAAAACTGCAAACCTGTGGGAAAATAATTTTCAGAAATTGTAATAGGGGGGTTAGGGGTGGGTTGGTTTAACGTCCAACAGCAGCACTATATAGGCTATATTGTGGACGACCCCCAAGACGGACGTCTGACAATTTTATGTGCTGCCACACACGAGACAGGGCGGGGATACCATGACTCCTGTAGCAATGTTTGAAATTTTTGAATAATACGAATGGCATAAACTAAGGCTTTTTTTTACCAGGCTTATGCACAAGAGATTCACTTGTTTACTTGTTTACTTGTCCTATGGAACAGCATCCTTGCACAACGGGCAACCCCATACGTGCTCCGCTCCCCTCTGCAATACGCAACGAAGTGTGTCCAAACTGACAGTCCCCGTCAAGACTTGGTTGTGTACTCTGCGATCTTTCCCAACGAGCTGTCTTCCACGTCCCTCTCCTTTCCTGACCCCCAATTCAATCATCCTCTTGATGGCTTGCTGGTCCTCTGCTGCTGTGTCCTCTGCATTCCTAAAGTGCTCAGAGAGAGCCTTTAGCACTTCCTGCTTATCCAATCTGAGGGTGCCATTCACCGTGGCATTTCCGGCCAGCTTGTCTGCTCTCTCATTTCCCTTGACCCCCGCATGACCAGGGCAGAAGATCCATGTGATTGAACTGATTGCAGTGGGTCTGATGGCTGTCATCCATTCCATCCTCATGAACCCGCACTCTATCTTCTTTAAGGCGCTCTGCGAATCAGTGAGGAACACGGCGTGTGTCGTGGTTGGTCGTGTAAGCTTGATCCATTCCAACGCCTTTGTAATGGCCTCTATTTCCATCTTCATACTGGACGTGGTTGTGGCAGCTGCCCCTGATTCTTCATGAATTACCCTATTCTCACTGTAACAGACAAAACCCCATCCACTTTGGATTCCCCTTTTTACTGATCCATCTGTGTATATAATCGGATCATGTCTCTTGGAGTTGTCATGGATGAGCTGTCGTATGTCCTGTTCAGTGACCGCTGCTGCACACTCCCTCCTATCTCTTCCCATAGTGATGATGACCTTTGTCAAAGCCGTCTGTTCAGGGCCGGTCTTTATCCATTCTCTGCCATCAATGATGTCTTCAATGGGACACACCAGTTTGATGGAATCCTCTGCCTCTGCCATCCAAGACTTTCCTCTTTTTATGCGGGTGCCCTTCTGTGTGAGCAGACTTGGGTACAATGGGTGGTGTGGGTTTTCCATGACTCGCAGGTAAGTCTTTGCTTGCGCCAACTTGTGACGGATTCTAACGCTGCTCAGGTCCAACAGAAAACGCATACAGATGATATGTGTGTCCCTAGTACATCCTAGGACTGCCCGCATTGCCTCATTCTGCAATCTCTCCAGTTTTAGCAAATTTGCTTCAGACAGGGTGAGACATCCCAAACCGTAGTCAAGGACTGACAGGATCAGAAGTTGGAACATGACAAAGAGGACATTTTGTTGTATGTGTGCGGACGCCATGGTTTTTATGGCACCGATTCCTTTTTTAACTTTCCTTGACACGTTTTCAATGTGCTGGTTGAAGGATAAGGTTCTATCGAAGGTGATACCCAGATATTTCAATGTTGTTTCCCTTTCAATTACCTCATACTTGAAGGTGATAGGTGGAGTTGGTGTGTGAACGATGTTATTGTTTAGCGAACACCACAGTACTTGTGCTTTGTCAGGGTTGATGATTGCATTGTTTTCCTCGCACCAAATTGCTATTTCGTCGAGTCTGGATACCATTAACAGAGGCAATTAGAAACAAAAAGCAAACAACTTTTCAAGACTTGCTCTACCTAAAATACTATTATTCTCTATGCACGTACCATTAACAGAGGCCATTAGAAACAAGTGAAAATAACTTTTCAAGACTCGCTCTACCTAAAATACCATTATTACCTATGCATGCACCATTAACAGTGGCAATTAGAAACAAAAATCAATAACTCTTCAAGACTCGCTCTACCTAAAATACTATTATTCCCTATGCACGCATTATTAACAGTGGCCATTAGAAACAAAAATAACTCTTAAGGACTCGCTCTACCTAAAATGTCATTATTCCCTATGCACGCACCATTTCAAGATGAACGGTAGAAACAAAAACAAATGACTCTTCAGGACTCGCTCTACCTAAAATACTATGATTCTCTATGCACGCACCATTAACAGAGACAATTAGAAACAAAAACCAATAACTTTTCAGGACTCCCTCTACCTAAAATACCATTATTCCCTATGCTTGCACCATTAACAGAGTCAATTAGAAACAAAAGCAAACAACTCATCAGGACTCCCTCTACCTAAAATACTATTATTCCCTATGCTTGCACCATTAACAGGCCATTAGAAACAAAAATCAATAACTCTTTCAAGACTCGCTCTACCTAAAATACTATTATTTTCTATGCACACTCCTTTTCAATATAAACAGTTGTAAAATAGTAGTTTCCTGAGCGAATATCAGCATAACAAAAAGGTTAAGGGATATTTTTTTCCCCAAAAGTTTTGATATAGAGCAAGATAGATAAGTTCTCTATTTTTGATTCAAATGAAAGAAAATTTTATAATTTTCAACCAATCATTTCTTTTCTTTATGTGACATGCAGTAATTATGAAAATAAAAATGACAAAAACAGTATAAACAAGGACTATATATATTTCATAACTAAAAAGTGAGTGGTGCTGTTTTGAAGAAAATACTGATTATTAAATCAATAATGTTTATGATCCTATTTTTCACTTTAAAATGAGCAGCTTGACATGTCTAGTTCTTCTAAATGAGTGCAGGGAGGCGCGGTGGCCATGGGGTAGAACACCGGCTTCCGACGCAAAAGGTTTGGGTTCCCGGGTTCGAGCCCTGGCGATTTCGCACCCTTCTGACTGGGTCGGTGTCGGTTTAATGTGATCGGCTGAGACAGGAGTCATGGTATCCCCGCCCTGTCTCGTGTGTGGTGGCACATAAAATCGTCAGACGTCAGTCTTGGGGCCCGTCTACAATATAGCCTATATGGTGCTGATGTTGGACTTTAAATCAACTAAACTCTACGCCGTTTGCGCAATGGGTTATCTTCGTAAAGGCGCTGGGTTTAGTCTCTGGCGTGGTCACCTGTGTCATCCCAGCACATAATGCAAGTGAAAGGCAGTTGCGGCAGCGAAAATTATGGCAACAAACCCCACAACATGGCCTTTGCCTAGTACATTCAGGACCCAAACTCTTAGTTCCCCAACTCTTTCTCAAAGAGAATGGGATCGATTTTTAAAAACTTTTTTTCTCAGAAGAATCCTACTAAGAATTATTTGTCTCTCCTCCTTTTATTTCTGTCTTTGTAATCATGTTGTGCTTCCTCTTCTTTTGCCCCACAAGCCTGCCTATCAATTATATATATCTCTCTCTCTATATATATTATATATATATATATATATATATATATATAGAATTCATTTAGAAGAACTAGACATGTCAGTTCCACTTCTCCATGTCCAGGCATACGTGGTCTATTCCCTCTTTGATTAGAATTGTTTGCCCGTGGTGGGTGGCACTGCATGGGTTGTTGTAGGCAGTGTATCCTTGAAAGGAGACCCTGTCAGATTTGGTTTCCTGGAGCATGAGAATGTCAAAGTCGTAAGTTAGTCTTTCCAGCATTGCGCCTCTCTGTTTCGCGCTTCGGCAGTTCCAATATCCAAATAAGTAGTTGCTTTTCCTTAGTCTTTCAGTTATTCCCTGTTGTTTTCTTAGCCCAGCTCGTTTCTTACGACATCCTCCTCGCTTTCCTCTCTTTCTCCTCCACTGTCCTGTTGCTACATGTACTTCGTTGTGCACCACAGAGAGCGTCGTCAGAGGAGCACGAGCTCCGTAGCTCCTGCGCCGTTCCAAAAATGGTTTGTTATTCATGAAGGGTTTGTATGTGGTGGGGAAGTAAACGGTCACCCTGGCAGAGCCCCATACCAGGGAAGAGGCAAGGGATGTCCCATGGGAGTCCATACGCCTGGCGCCGCCCCGCCCGCTGACCAGACGTTCCACGTTCGCGGCTGCTTGTCCCAACAGCCATTCAGCCCCTGAGCACGTTGGTCGACCTTAGGCTTGGGTTTTTTTTTATCACATCATATTGACACTGACCCATCCAGTAGGGAACGCAACAGCCAGGATTCGAACTCGGGACCTTTTGCGTCGGAAGCCGATGTTCTACCCCTGGACCAGAAATTGTAATAATTGATCAGCTTTACATTCTTCCAGCCCCCCCCCCCCCCCCCCCCCCCCCCCTCCCCTTCCAATCTCCCCTTCCTTTGGGTTTACAGAAAAATTGTAAGCTTGTATGCAGAGACATGGAATTCAAATCTCAGACATCTGCTAGTCAGTGCAGAGTAATAATTCAAAGCAGTTGCAGTGATTTCACAAGCAATGATCATGAAATTGCATTATTTTTTTAGGGGTTGTCCAAAATTAATATCTTTTGAACCAATAAGGATAAAACAAAACAAAAATTGCTGATTTGAAAACTTCAGTTCTTTATCTTTCAAATGTCTAACTAAACTCACTGTTTACTTGTATGCAGTGAGACTGTTAATTTACCTGATCGAGCCACAAGCAATCCCAAAAAAAGGAAGGAAAAATCATATCATGATATTCTAAATCCTAAGTTTCTGAAAGAGTTGTGGTCTAAAATCGAAGGAAACATTTTTTGGTGTTCTAATAAAAGTAAAAAAGCTTATGAACTTCTAAGCCAACGTACAGCATATTTTGAATATCAAGCATTAGCTAATTTTGTCCAAATCAGAATGATAGTTTTCATACTGCGACTGATTACATGAGAAGTGTTCATTCGACTTACTCAAGCCTTCTCTACCTCGATCCCTCCCTCCTTCTCTTCCTCTCTCCTTCCCTCCCTCCCTCCCTCTCTCTCT
>RQTK01000730.1:32588-62588 GCA_003991915.1 Elysia chlorotica
TTCAAGACTCGCTCTACCTAAAATACTATTATTCCCTATGCTTGCACCATTAACAGGCCATTAGAAACAAAAATCAATAACTCTTTCAAGACTCGCTCTACCTAAAATACTATTATTCCCTATGCTTGCACCATTAACAGGCCATTAGAAACAAAAATCAATAACTCTTTCAAGACTCGCTCTACCTAAAATACTATTATTCCCTATGCTTGCACCATTAACAGGCCATTAGAAACAAAAATCAATAACTCTTTCAAGACTCGCTCTACCTAAAATACTATTATTTTCTATGCACACTCCTTTTCAATATAAACAGTTGTAAAATAGTAGTTTCCTGAGCGAATATCAGCATAACAAAAAGGTTAAGGGATATTTTTTTCCCCAAAAGTTTTGATATAGAGCAAGATAGATAAGTTCTCTATTTTTGATTCAAATGAAAGAAAATTTTATAATTTTCAACCAATCATTTCTTTTCTTTATGTGACATGCAGTAATTATGAAAATAAAAATGACAAAAACAGTATAAACAAGTACCATTATATATTTCATAACTAAAAAGTGAGTGGTGCTGTTTTGAAGAAAATACTGATTATTAAATCAATAATGTTTATGATCCTATTTTTCACTTTAAAATGAGCAGCTTGACATGTCTAGTTCTTCTAAATGAATTATATATATATATATATATATATATATATATAATATATATAGAGAGAGAGATATATATAATTGATAGGCAGGCTTGTGGGGCAAAAGAAGAGGAAGCACAACATGATTACAAAGACAGAAATAAAAGGAGGAGAGACAAATAATTCTTAGTAGGATTCTTCTGAGAAAAAAAGTTTTTAAAAATCGATCCCATTCTCTTTGAGAAAGAGTTGGGGAACTAAGAGTTTGGGTCCTGAATGTACTAGGCAAAGGCCATGTTGTGGGGTTTGTTGCCATAATTTTCGCTGCCGCAACTGCCTTTCACTTGCATTATGTGCTGGGATGACACAGGTGACCACGCCAGAGACTAAACCCAGCGCCTTTACGAAGATAACCCATTGCGCAAACGGCGTAGAGTTTAGTTGATTTAAAGTCCAACATCAGTTAATGTGATCGGCTGAGACAGGAGTCATGGTATCCCCGCCCTGTCTCGTGTGTGGTGGCACATAAAACTGTCAGACGTCAGTCTTGGGGCCCGTCTACAATATAGCCTATATGGTGCTGATGTTGGACTTTAAATCATGTTATTTTCAAACTTGAAGCAAGAACAGAGAAAATCATTATTGTTGTTATTTTCAAACTTGAAGCAAGAACGGAGACAATCATTATTGTTGTTATTTTCAAACTTGAAGCAAGAACGGAGACAATCATTATTGTTGTTATTTTCAAACTTGAAGCAAGAACAGAGACAATCATTATTGTTGTTATTTTCAAACTTCAAGCAAGAACGGAGACAATCATTGTTGTTGTTATTTTCAAACTTCAAGCAAGAACAGAGACAATCATTATTGTTGTTATTTTCAAACTTCAAGCAAGAACAGAGACAATCATTATTGTTGTTATTTTCAAACTTCAAGCAAGAACAGAGACAATCATTATTGTTGTTATTTTCAAACTTCAAGCAAGAACAGAGACAATCATTATAGTTATTTTCAAACTTCAAGCAAGAACAGAGACAATCATTACTGTTGTTATTTTCAAACTTCAAGCAAGAACAGAGACAATCATTATTGTTGTTATTTTCAAACTTCAAGCAAGAACAGAGACAATCATTATAGTTGTTATTTTCAAACTTCAGCAAGAACAGAGACAATCATTACTGTTGTTATTTTCAAACTTGAAGCAAAAACAGAGACAATCATTACTGTTATTTTCAAAATGACATTGAAGACCTCACATTGAATGGATAATCTCCTAATGCTGACAGTTCTTACCACAACAACAAAGATCATTATTTGAAGGCCAATTCTTTTCATCTTTGTCCACATGCGTGCCTTAATTATTCTCAGAAACATATATATTCGCATTCGCTTTAAAATGACATTGAATACCTCATGTATAAATGGTTAATCCCCTTAACCTTTTCCTATCACATTTTGAGCACATGCTGTAGTAGAAGCTACCACTACAAGACTGCTGCCAGAACACCAACCATCAATCTGTTGACAGTACTTATTTCCAACCCACAATAACAATGCTCAACTCATTATTTTAAGGGCAATTATTTTCATTTGTGTCCACATGCATACCTAAATTACTCACAGGAAAGTATTTTGTATAGATCAGTTGAAAAAATATATATTTTTAGGAACTAAAATTTGCTTGAAAGAAATTTGTTCAATAGTTTTTCATGTCCCACTAATAAGAATCTCTGCAGAGCTGTGAAAGGAATTCCCAAAAACATAATTTATGGCCTGAATATTTTTCTGATTTTGATGACAATGATAATGGAAATAAGAGTAAAGTTGTTCACATCTAAAATGATACCTAACAAACAACTAAACGGCAGTTAATCTATTTTTTGGAAGGCAGTTAATTTTAAGAAAACTCTTTTCTTCATTGAGCACACTGCAACAAGAACATAAAAAGTCACCTGAAGGTAAAACATATTTTAAATCACTGCTGAGCATGGCCCATGGGAATATAATTTGTATCTCCTTTTTCTCGAGTAAAGGACAAATCCCCAGTAGACATGAAAAACTTACCAGTGGGCTGGATAACTGTCCCTCTGGTCTTGTGCTCAATCTTAAAGAAACCTGAGAGGTAGGATACATCAAATTTAATTCACTCTTTTAATACATATTGCCCTGAAATGGCATTAATCTTAAAATGTACAGCTGAACTTTAATAATTGTGAACCACAAACCATTGTGTAAATGAAATAGATTCTTATAGTAATTTTTGTGTGTTTTATTATTTAAGTGCAGTTTGTTTCACATAATTCTATCATTATGCGAAAGATTCAGCCTCTTCATTCAAAGATTGATTCATACAACAATATTATCTTTTTTTTTTCTTTTATGTTGGCATTAACTTAAGCACCTAAGATAAGTGCGTCTTCAAATGTTTTTTCCCGTCCACAATATAGCCTATATAGTGCTGATGTTGGACGTTAGACCAACTCAACAACAACTCACAACTAAAATGTTTTTTGAAAAATTAACATCAGTACGCCGAAATGAACAACAGAAATGGAGAGAGCTCACATCAAGGATCGAGAAAGCTACCAAAGTGTCACAGACAAAGAACTGGGACGAACAGCGGCCATAAGTTTTTTTTATTTAAGTTACATCACTATGCTCTACGTAAATCAACACTGACTGTTCTGGTAGGGACGCTTGTCTCTCTTCAGGACGAAAACTCCCTGCTCAGCAGTCGTCTGCAGGTCCTGGGCTCTGTTGTTATCCAAGGCCTCCGTGTAGAACTGCAGCCTCAGGAGTTCTTTCTTCACCTGAGGATGAAATAAGATGTTGCTTAGTCTACGTGTAGGATTTTGCTTGGTTTCAATATAGCAGAACCAAACTGAAACATACACGTCTAAAACATCCATTTCGACTTATCCTCTTTTTGGTCTGAGGAGAGTTAGTCATAGTGAATAGTGATTATCTGACTGAAAATTTTTTGAAGAATTTTTCTGGACCTTACATTCTCAACTTATTATTGGACATTCTTTTACTTCCTTTTTTATTCTATCTACATGATGCAAGTTGACTAGTACTTCTCTCTCTCTGGGTTCAACATTCTCTAGTGTTGATAAGTACTTCTCTCTCTGAGTTTAACATCTCCTAGTGCTGATAAGTACTTCTCTCTCTGAGTTTAACATCTACTATTGTTTTTAAGTACTTCTCTCTCTGAGTTTAACATCTACTATTGTTTTTAAGTACTTCTCTCTCTGAGTTTAACATCTACTATTGTTTTTAAGTACTTCTCTCTCTGAGTTTAACATCTACTATTGTTTTTAAGTACTTCTCTCTCTGGGTTCAACATTTCCTGGTATAGATAAGTACTTCTCTCTCTGGATTTAACATCTACTATTGTTTTTAAGTACTTCGGTCTCTGAGTTTAACATTTCCTAGTATTGATAAGTACTTCTCTCTCTGGGTTTAACATTTCCTAGTGTTGATAAGTACTTCTCTCTTTGAGTTTAACATTTCCTAGTGTTGATAAGTACTTCTCTCTCTGGGTTTAATATTTCCTAGTGTTAATAAGTACTTCTCTCTCTGGGTTCAACATTCTCTAGTGTTGATAAGTACTTCTCTCTTTGAGTTTAACATCTCCTAGTGTTGATAAGTACTTCTCTCTCTGGGTTTAACATTTCCTAGTGTTGATAAGTACTTCTCTCTCTGGGTTTAACATTTCCTAGTGTTGATAAGTACTTCTCTCTCTGGGTTTAACATTTCCTAGTGTTGATAAGTACTTCTCTCTCTGGGTCCAACATTCCCTACTGTTGATAAGTACTTCTCTCTCTCTCTCTGGGTCCAACATTTCCTAGTGTTGATAAGTACTTCTCTCTCTGGGTCCAACATTTCCTAGTGTTGATAAGTACTTCTCTCTCTGGGTCCAACATTTCCTAGTGTTGATAAGTACTTCTCTGTCTGGGTTTCACATCTACAAGATTCTCCTGGGGGGACCCTATACAGCAATATTGAGACCTTGTCTGTCATTGTCATTTCTTCTATTATAGCCAGCTTTAAGCTGAAACAAATCATTAACCCTTAAAGAGACAGAGAGACGGTTTACCGTATTGAGACCCTGTCTGTGATTGTCATTTCTACTATTATAGCCAGCTTTGAGCTGAAACAAATCATTAACCCTTGAAGAGACAGAGAGACGGTTTACCGTATTGAGACTTTGTCAATGTCATTTCTACTATTATAGCCAGCTTTGAGCATGAAACAAATCATTAACCCTTAAAGAGACAGGGAGGCGGTTTACCTTCTGTGCACTGTAGGCACTGGCGCTCGCCAATGAAATGTTAAGCTGGACAAAGCAAGCAAAGTCCAGGGGGAACCACTGTTTTGATGACTCATACAGGATGGTCAGGCCCTCTGGCTCGTTGGTCTGAGGAAAATTTAGTAAAATATTAAATTAGACAGTATAGAGACAATTTATATGAAATTAAGGGTAAAAATATTTCTCTTGATAGAGAGATAGGAATTTTAGATGGGTGAGGTTTATATTTGTATTACTTGGTCAGACCCTCGGGCTCATTGGTCTGAGGAAAATTTAGTAAAATATCAAATTAGGCAGTGTAGAGAAAATTTATAGGAAAATAAGGGAAAATTTATCTTGATAGAGAGATAGGAATTTTAGATGGGTGAGGTTTAAATTTGTATTACTTGGTCAGACTCTTGGGCTCATTGGTCTGAGGAAAATTTCGTAAAATTAGGCAGTCTAGAGAAAATTTATAGGAAATTAAGGGAAAAAAATTTCTCTTAAGAAGAATAGGAATTTTAAATGGGTGATAGACAGTGTAGAGGTGAATTTATAGGAAATTAGGGGAAAAAAAGTATCTCGATAGAGGGATAGGAATTTTAGATGGGTGAAGTTTAAATTCGTATTACTTGGTCTCACATATGTCACCCTGTTACTCAGATACATCTAAAAACATTTTCATTATTTCTTAATCATAATCATCTGAGTTGGCCTCAGCTTACATCTCAAATACAATAGCATTAAAACGCAACAAAAAATGTAAAGGTTCGAAATCAAGCATATTGTTCACAGTGCTTTACCTTCATCCAGTTTTTCTCAGCAATAAAATCCCATTTGCAGAGCTTGTAAGCAATTCCATAAAGAGCCTGGAATGAGAATAACTTAAGGTTTTAAAATTTTTTACATGGCATGTTTTGTTTTGGATATAGAAGCCACTTAAAAAAGATATTTGAATAATTCTAGTACAATGTATTTTTTAACAATGTGAAATTTATGATGTTAGTGTCTTTAGATAATCATAGATTCATATACAAAGACTGGAACCTATGAATCATATATTAAAACACTAAAACATTTATGGATTCTTTGCAATGGTATTGAAAATTACGTACTAGAAATAAGATAACCTAGGACTAGGTATGTGAACAACTCATTTGATATGAGCACTACCAAGTGTACATAAAGCCAATTTAATAATAAGAATTGGGAGCTTTGACTTGTATCTATAGTGACATTCTGATATTTCTAGAAAGAAAAGCTGGTCATCATTTTCCAAGATTATTGGTATTAGGAACAATAAAACACACTTAATACTAGACCCATAAGCTGACCAGTGTTACGAGATGCAAGGAAATGATTTACACTACAACAAAACTTTAACTCCACCATCTAGTTACATTTCTACACAAAACCCTGATTCAGTTCAACCTATCTGATGATATGAATCTGAATAAATACATTAGCACATATGTTAAACGTTATGAAATACTTTATTCTTTACCCAACTGATAGAGTGGGTTTCTCGACAGCCAACTTCAGCAACAAGACTATATTGTAGATGGGTCTCAAGACTAACATCTGATATCTTTTACAAGCTGCCACACAAAGATAGTGCTGGTATATCAAAACTCCTGTCTCAGGGAACAAAATTGACGAATTATTTTTTTCTGATAGTGGGTTTCGATCCAGAGACCTCTTTACTGGGAGACCAACTCTCTACCACTTGCTTCAGTTCCCCCCTCCTCCCCTTTACCCAACTTGAGCCCCAAGTATCTGTACTGCTTCCTCACCTCTGTATTTCCCAAGGTCTCCTCGTGGTAGACAGACAGCAGAGCAGACAGCACTGAATAGACTAGGTAGTGTGCCACAGATGCAAGATCCTAGAAATGTGGTGGGGAAATACAATATTCATTCATTTAAAAACGTGTGTGTGATCTCAGGATCATAACAATGACAATATATAAAGAAAAAAAATAGAATTTGTTGTTGTTAAGAGATCAAAGACAGCTGAGTTACTATGTGGTCTTGACTCATGAGCAAGAGGTCTGTGGGGTTTTTTTAACTAGTGCCCCGACTCCGTAAAAAAAGTTTCTTCAGGAAACCTAGGAATATGAGTTAATCCGACATCAGCAGGAAGGCTATAATTATGAATGAGATTCAGGACTGTCCTGACAATTTTACAGGCTACAACGCAAAGACAGTGCAGTGATACTGTGGCGACCACGATACACACGACTCGCTGCGCCACTTGATCACCGAACCAGATAGCTCAGTTGGTAGAGCATTCGACTTGCAAGCCGCAGGTCCTGGTTCCAATCCCACTCTAGCCGCACTGACGAGCCCTGATATTGCGAAACACAAACTCTGTGTCTGCGGATGAGTCTATGGCTGAGGATAGATACCGCCTGTATCTACAATACCAAGACTCTTGTCCCAGCAGGTCACATTATACTGACACCTACTAAACCAGTAGGGGACAAAACTAAGACAAAAAAATTTTGTTCAACTGTGAATTTTTAACAGGGCCCTTCCTATCAGGAGACCAACCAAATGTTCAAACATAGACCTGGATGTGGGCTTCATTAAGATTGCCTGAACTTTTTTAGTGAAGAAGACGGGCCCAGTTTCGTCCCCCTGAAGCTGAAGCTATTTTTGGAATCACATGTGGCAAAACCCCTATCTGGAGGTACATTTTACTGAAATTTCACCAATGTACCTTTGGAAGCCACAGGAGCAGAACCAAGGCGTTGTGATTCGACAACATTGGATGCAACTGCATAGGGAAGTTGGTTTTCTTGACTTGGGTTCTCCCCTCTTTCCAGACAAGAAGTTGCTTGAAATAAAGCTGGTAAAGCCTGTGTATTTTTCACTGCGTTTCTACGCACTTTGTGTCCCTCACTTTGAGCATGTCTTGTCACATGACAAATGGTGAATCCTTCCTTTCTTACTATAGATTAATCTAGCTGCTGATCACAATAAAGACAAAATGCAAAACCTGTTTTTTTTTAGTTTTCTAACATAATCTGAGAGGAAATCTCCATTGCAGTCTTTCTCTTCTAGCCACTGCCAGCGAAATTTGTTTCTGATGCCATGCTCAATAGCTTTCAAGTCGGTCGTCATGTCCACGAACATGATGACCATGGTGCCGAGCTCCGACTGAAGAGTGGACGCCTCGCTGTTGACCACCACAGTTCCACTCGGCGTCAACGTGGCTGGAGAATCAAGCAAATAAACAAACACGTGTAACGTTTGTGTACACACTATTTGGGGGATTTTTAAAATCATAAAACAAAAGTTTGATATTTATTACAGTTTTAAATGAAAGTTGTGCGGATAGATACAAAATGAAAAAAGGTGCTAACACCAGAGCATATCAACCCGCACAACATGTGTGGTGCAATGGGAAAAGGTTAAGTCATCACTTTTGTTGGATTGGTGAATTAGCACTTTGCAGATTTTTAGCTATGTCAATTTTAGCTCCATATGGATTGTCTATTCCTTATTTAGCTATTGTTTTTAATTGTTTTCCCCGCCCATTTCTGATAAAATCACATTTTTTACGTTACTAACAAGTGAATAGCACTGTATAGAAGTCACAGGGTAGGGAATTAATGAATAGATAAAAAAATATACAGACCTGCCACACTACAGGAGCAAAAAATCTTAATAATTCTATAAAAAATCTGAATTATGCTCGGTGCTCTACACCCAAAAACAAACCAATGAAAGGATATAATTACGTATATATGTAGTTGTTGAGTTGATTTAACTTCCAACATCATAGACCTGGATGTGGGCTTCATTAAGATTGCCTGAACTTTTTTAGTGAAGAAGACGGGCCCTGGTAGGGGGTCAGGGGGACTTCGTCCCCCTGAAGCTGAAGCTATTTTTGGAATCACATGAGGCAAAACCCCTGTCTGGAGGCACATTTTACTGAAATTTCACCAATGTACCTTTGGAAGCCACAGGAGCAGAACCAAGGCGTTGTGATTCGACAACATTGGATGCAACTCCATAGGGAAGTTGGTTTTCTTGACTTGAGTTCTCCCCTCTTTCCAGACTAGAAGTTGCTTGAAATAAAGCTGGTAAAGCCTGTGTATTTTTCACTGCATTTCTACGCACTTTGTGTCCCTCACTTTGAGCATGTCTTGTCACATGACTCCTTCCTTTCTTACTATAATCAAGCTGCTGATCACAATAAAGACAAAATGCAAAACCTGTTTTTTTTTTAGTTTTCTAACATAATCTGAGAGGAAATCTCCATTACAGTCTTTCTCTTCTAGCCACTGCCAGCGAAATTTGTTTCTGATGCCATGCTCAATAGCTTTCAAGTCGGTCGTCCTGTCCACGAACTGATCAGGCATCATGATGGTACTGAAGGAATTTGACAGTCCAGTCAAATGTAGACTAGGTTCTAGATTCTAGATCTAGCACGTAATAATAATTATAACGTATTATAGATCTAAATCTAACGCGTAATGTAGACCTAGATCGAGAGTTCTAAGTATAAATTTCGATGATCTGTCCCAATAGAATACACGAGATAGGCCTAATAATAAAGATCTAGACTCGACTCACTGCAGAATCTTTACACACTTCGAGTTCGATTTACACCACTAAAATGTTACCGAGACGAATAAGCTTAGACAATCCAAATCAAGTCCGCCAATAATTACTTTTTTGCCGAGCTCGTAAGGGTTGCCTAACACCCCAACGTACAAAGTTCCGAAAATTAATATTATTTATTAAAAGGCATACGAAGCTGGTTAAATCTTTGGCAAGATTTAGTTGGTTTTTTTTTTAAATAGTTTTACGAATAATCGAGGAATATGCGAGTGTTTGAACTTCGATTCAACTAATGTTGAACATTAATCGAATTCCAAGAATCCCTTTCGATCTTGGTCTCACAAAACACGGAAACTGTTAGACTGCAACCCACCGCGTCGTTACAGTCTTTTTTCGCATTCGCATTTTAACCGAGGTTCCGGCAATCATTGCCGGAAAGTCGGCATTGATTGCCGGCACTTGCCGGCGCTGACTGCCGGCACTCGCCTGGTCGGAAATTGAGTCGGCAGAGGTCGAAGATTGACTCCAATGCACTTATGCAGAATTTATTTTCTCTCTCTCTCTCTCTCCCCTTCCCCAATTTCATGATTGCCGGAAATCCGGCAATTGCCTGAAAACATCCAGGTCTACAAACATGAAGTAATTTTTTGATTAAACTAATAACTTCTCACCCACTTACCGACTTCCCACAGAAGGGCTCTGCCTCAAGCATCTCCAGCAAGAACTCAAACACCCCGAGCTGTAACGCCTGGAACCCAAACTTCTGAGCCGACCTAATCAGGCTCTCGACTTTCCCCGGCTCGGCCAGTGTGCTGTCTGCAGCGGCAGCCTCATTAGGCGACGAGCTCCGGTTCTGCTCGGAATCTCCCCTGATGTACTGCAGCACAGACCAGCCCAGGAGGATTGGCCCGTGGATCGGCTCGGAGCCGAGCTGAGAGATGACAGCTTCCAGTTTCTGGGACACAAAAAGTTTGGTGATTGATTTCAATTTTTCTATTTAAAAAATATTTTTTTTTAAAAGAAACAAAAAATTATGTTGAAACTGAAAAACACTTGACAAGTGAATCCATAGGTAAGATGTGAGTGAGTTTGTTTTTACGGCATGTCAGCACGGAAAAGGCTATATTGTGCCCATGATGTCCTAGAAATGGTGAATCCTTTATCTATAGACAGGTTGGTTAATAGTAAAAGATATATAGAGTAGTTTAATTTATTTTTAACTGCTGTATTACCTTTACTGCTCATTTTATTCATTTGAAACCTTTTTACAAACACTAACAGCAAAATTGTTTTCAGTGATCAAATTGCTTTCATGTCCAGTTCCAATTTAAGTTAAGCTCAAGTCTCATAACCACTCTCCTTACCTCCATCCCTGACGAGTCTTTCAGGATGACATGTTCTGAGAGACTGAGGAAAAAAATTGAAGGGAAAATGTGACTCAACAGAATAAAAATTATATGCTTTGGTTCTTTGGTGTGTATTTTTTGGGCAGCATAACAAAAAGCTATGATGAAACAGGTAAAAAAGGAATATTTTAGTTTTCTTTTCTTCAATGCATTTAAGGCTAGTCCCTTTGTTTGCAAGTTTCTCTCCATGTGTAATTCAATACCAATAAAAAAAAATATTATTCGTGAGTCTTCTTTTCAAACACACTCTATTAATTTTGACTAATTTAGGGCCATGGAAGATCTACAATGAAATTCTATAACAATAAGGTTACAAAAACTTTAAATTCTTTTCTTGGTTCGCATAAAATAATTCAAAATAGCTTCAACACTGATAAAAACTGCTACAATGAGATGTCTGGCATGCACTCCAGATACACAAAACGTTTCATGCTGCGCCAATTATCTGAACGCACCTATTCAAAAGTGGAGATTTTACTTACTTGTTATCATCTGACGCATTCAGCAGATCCATCCCCTCTAGTAGAATGTAAACCTCTAAATATCTGGTTTTGGAGAGGGGGGGGGGGGGGTTATAGTATTAATAGTACCAAACAAGTGAGTAAAAACAAAAGTAGAACTTAAGATAAATGCTGGGTTATTTTCTGTTTTGAGATATCAACAGGTCTGAAAAGCATACTGCGTTTTTTTTCAGTCTGTTCAGTGGCCATTTACTTCCATACAGAATCTACAAACTTAATTTATCAAACAAAATATGTTCATATCTCAACAACAAAAAAGTTATGATTAGTACAATAAATTAATTGCTCAAGCCAACTCACCCAATTCTCTGTACTATTTTTTCCATCTGTCCATCCACAAGATGTTTGTAGCTTTGGCCCCATCCAAAACCATGTTTCTGGGGAAATGAGTAACAAAATATATCTGTATCTTAACTCGCTATGATATGGTGTTGTTGCTTATGCTCTTGACAAAGCATTGGGGAAATAAACTTTGACCATATTTTTTTTTTAATTCTAACAACAACAACTATTTGTGTCTCGACGCCACAAAATGAGACGTTTTGCGGCAAGGCTCGAATTGAGAAAATCCCAATTTTCCTCTAGGGGGTCAAAATTATCGAAATTTTTTTTTTCTCAAAATATGAAAGTAAAACATATTTACTACCCATAAAACTAAATGGGGGTATGAACTTTGCTCTTAAAATGTGTTTTTTAATGCGTTTTAGTGTGTCCGTTACGTAAATTACGCCAATCTTTAACCTAGATCTATGATAATGACCCGGTTTTTAATGGACTCAACCTAGCCATTCATTCCCAGTAACACCCATGTATTTGGTATGTTTACAACCGTCTTTTTATAGACTGCACTCTGGTTGGTTCACATTAAATATTTGGAATAATCCTAGCCAATCACAACCGCGATTTTCAACACTATGACGAGAGTATCGGATGTAAACAAAGATTGAAAAGCTGGGCTACTCTATATATCGATAGTTACCATCAAGTATAATCCTTATGTGTTCTGCGCATACAGTTCAACTTGTGTTTAACTATCGATATTATCGCCATGGCCCAACTTCCCTTCAACATCCTCCTGTTTCCTTCACCCGCCAGTCTCTTTCGATCCCTTCTTTCTCTCATTCCTTTTCATTTAATATTCATTACTGGACCTTTTTCACTTTTAGTTACTTGTTTATTCCAATTCTTTGGCAAAAATAAATGTGAAAGTTATAGATTCCTGTCTCTTTTCTCTCCATCTCTAGATTCTATGCTTCTCAATGGTTCGTTGTCCTTGCCCTCCCTCTCTCTTTCTCTCTCTCTCTCTCTCTCTCTCTCTCTCTCTCTCTCTCTCTCTCTCTCTATCTATCTTTCTATCTATCTATCCATCTATCTATCTTACACTATACAATTCTATTGTTTCTTCTTTATTTTTCAATTTACAGTCATGACCGTTTTAGATAGATCTAGATCTAGCTTAACAATCAGGTTCGGATCTGCTAGCTAGATCTAGATCTAGATCTAGCATCTAGCTGTGCATCAATGTAGATCTAAATCTAAACTTAAATCTAGATCTATGAACAGTATGGGGTATATTTATTTTTAGAATTGATCCTAAAATAATGTTCGGGTAAAATTAATAGCAATCAAACCAACAGAAAGGATAAGAGAGGATCATGGAAACAACCCACTTGATCTTAAACATGGCCCCTCGTTGCATTGATTTAGTGGGGCCTAATAGTATCTCAATTAGCGGTGAAAACTTGTGATAAATGTAAATAATCTTGCACATTATAAGGTTCAACTAATAGAAAATGATAGAAAAATAGTTTACCATTTGAAACAACACAGTAGTAGAGCATAAAAACGGCCGTTGCTAAGCGGTCTTTACGATTTTTTATCACCGAACTTCAACTGCGTTTTTCTCGCGTTTTATGAAATCCGACCCTCACCTGAACCCGTTTTTGAAATAGCTATAACTTTTTTAAAAATAAAGATATTTTGAAACTTTTTTCACCACATTAAAGCTTAGATTTTGGGCTTTCAAGTAGTATCAATATGTCAAAATGTATAAATGCCGCAAAACGTCTCATTTTGTGACGTCGCCACACATTTGATCACCACCGTAGAATGTGTAATCACCTTAAACCTGTTACAGAAGTCGAGCAGGGTCGGCAAGTCCATATCAAAGTTCCTGTAATAGATGAGCAGCAGCTCCAGAACCTCTGCCTGCTCTCTCAGGTTCTGGTGAGCCCACAGCAACACTTGTGTTCCGCCCTTGTTTGAAGACACAATGAAATAAGAATGATGACGATTCTAATAATAATAAGAATAATAATCATACAAATAATAATTAAAATAATAATAACAGTAATAATTATTGTTGGCAGGTTATATCGCCATTCCATACATCTTTATAAACGAAACTGTTTTTTGCATCATAATAATAATAATAATAATTCTTTTTGGCAGACTATATCGCGACTCCATTCATCTTTATAAATGAAACGCTTTTTTACATAATGATAATAATAATAATAATAATAATAATTTAAAGAGAGCATCGTTTAAACAAACTTAGAACATGACACATTAACACATTAAAAGTTCATTTAGAGAAAACATGACATAGATAATAATAATATTATTACTAAACAAAAAGCATTCAATCATATAGGAACATGGTTTTGCATGATACATATATAAACCAATGTGGTTTTGGCAGATTTTTTAAGAGACATTTCTGAATCTGTGTTTCTTAATCTTAGAAATACAGCCTTGGTTCTTTTTGGAGATTTTTATGAGGAGAATAGTCTAGCTTTAAAAACAAAGAAAATTTTTCCTGTGCTTCGATAGGGTTATGGAATGCAGTTGGAAATTCACTATTTATAGTTTAAATATTTTGTTACTATTCACTTAGCTTACTCTAAATGGGTTGTAAATCTCACTTTAAGCTGATATGAATACTTTATTGAATTCACTCTTTATAACTCTTTCTAAAATTTTTGTTTAATCACTATTCATTGGTCAGGTCACAATACTTTGTAATATTCAATCTAACTTTTTCTAAATTTTTGTTAGATTCAATTTAATTGGTATTACCTTGTGAACCTCTTTACACATTTTTTATCAAGCAGTAGTAGAGATGATGTAAAACCATAACCATGAAGGTATCCAATGTGTTTTTGTTTTCCACCTGGTTTCCTTCCAGGTTTCACACTTCCCAATTGAATATACTCTTTTTTTATAGTTTCTTAAACCCTTTCATTGTCATGAGCCACAAGTAAAAAGGAATAAAACAATTACATGTTTGAGACGATTGAAAGACAATTAAAAACATTGAACATTACCATGAGAGGCCCATTGAGATCTTTGGTCGGCAACGGTGTGTTGCAGAGTTCTTCAAACTGACTCAATAGCTACATAAAAAAATAATGTAAAAGAAAAAATTAGTGATGAAAAAGTGCCTGATCATTCTTAGTTTCATGCTAGAAATTCACTTAACAACGGAACAGAAGTTGACTCCTTAATTTATTGAGACTTCACGGAATAACGTTTTTTCTTTTTAAAAAATGTCTTAAACTTTTCTACAACAGAAAATTTTAGTCTCTATAACATTTTTTTTCAAACCATTAAACGCTAAAGCATCAATGCAATTTTTTTTTTAGGTAGAAAAGATAGTGCACAAAAGAAAAATCGTATTAAATAGCATGGCAAGTATGTCCTGTGAGCTGTAATTTGAAGTACTTTGGCTGAGTAAATTAAGGCCAAATCATAACGTTGGCAGGTCTGAACATAGATTACCTTATTCCCAAGTTTGTGTTGGTCCAGAAGGGGAATCAAAAAAGTTTCAAAGGCTTCCTAAAAACAGGAAAAAAATGGATTAATTAAATTTTGAAGGAATAAATTAAATTTTAAAGGAATAAATGTCTTTAAAATGTATAGCTGAAAGCAGCAGCTCTTGCCAAATGGGTTTTGCTGCTGTTTACTTATAAAAATTTACAAGTACTGATTTTGATCGTGAACTTTATTTAACAAATTGACCTGAAACAGGGACTCACTTTATCAAATCAACGTCGCAATGTGTGATGATTAAATGCTTTCAAACTAAATATTTAAAAGGTTCCGTCATTTGCATTTTCTAACCTTGTAGGCATGTTCCCCGTCCAGCCACAGTAGAATATTTCTCAGGCAGCGCAGAAGGTACAATCTCTCGCCGTGATAGAACTCTTGCATCTTCAGTATAAAGACTTGGGCACTGCGCTCATGGTTCAGAATATGCTGCCCCAAAAATAAATTCAAAGTACTCAGATAAGCACCATTGTACTAAAGCTTACAATAAGATAAACCGGCAAAAGTTTCAATGAGCACCAAAAAAAAAAACTGTATTATTTGATACAGAACATAGAACATTTGCATACTAGAATCCCTGTTTCTTTTTTATTTCAATTGGATAAATATATTGAACAAAGATTTAAGATAAGATAAGATAAGATAAGATAATCCTTTATTATCCCATAGGGAAATTTTTCGTGGTCATACATACATAAATACACCAGTTGTACATGCAAACACAAAGTTCCCGACCCGGACACCAACGTTCACCCCTTTCTAGGTAAAGCTATTTTGCAGCCGCCTAATGGATGCTGGTACAAATGAGTTTTTGCATCTATCTGTTCTTGCTCTTTTTGATATTAGTCTGTTGCTTCTTTTTGACGTTTTGTATTCACTATGTAGAGGATGGTTTGTGTCTGATGTAATACATTCAGCTTTTTTAATTACTTGTAAAAAATACATGTCTGTCAGTTCACAGCCAATAATTCGGGAAGCTTTCTTTATTATTTTTTCTACTCTTTCCGAGTGGGCTTTTGATAGGTTTCCTCCAAAACATGTAAATTTATACTGCAACTGTGAATAAAAGCTAGTTTATGAATGTATAGCTTAGATTTTCAACATTTTTTTTTTCTTTTTGGTCCCAAATCAGTCTTACATCAAGTTCTTTCTGGGTGGATTTGTACTCTGTCAAAAGGTAGGAACAGAAAAGGTCGTGAGTCTGCAATACATCCAAACCCTGTGAGAAAGAGAAACAAAAAATGTGGTGTTCACTTAGAAGAATGGTCAAAGACACTTTATTATACTTGAAAATAGCTTTAAAAAAATTTAAAAAACAATACGGAGGAAACAGAAAATACTTCACTCAGGCCAAAAATAGTGTTCTAATTTTATATTTAGTTTCTCATAAAAATTTAAAATCAGTTTTGTAATTTCTTTTTTTTTATTGTATTATTTATGTGAAAATAAAAAATAAAAAGGTGTTTGTATTACATCCCTTTAGGCAGAGACTTGCAATTTATACACAAGAAACGTTCAATACCCACCAAGAACTGTGCAAGCTTGACAATGAATTCATGATGATGTTTCTTCAGTTTTCTTGACCTCAAGGTTTCACCAGATGGAGTTCTGAAAGATGCACAAAGAAGGGTACAATTCATAAAAACTCATTATTTTTATCATTTTTTGTTTGTTTTTCACAGTTTGTCTTATAAATAAATCATGCTTAAGAAAAAAAGTTTATTAATGACAGCATATTATATACAAATATGCATTGCAACTTATTTTAAAAGAAAAAAATAACCCAAGATGAAAATAAATAAATGAAATTTACTTTCAATCATCCGTGGAGCAGCTATAAACAACTTACTGTGTCACATGTGTAATAGGTTCAGCGTGACAGATTCATTTACTTTTGAATTAGAATCTTGATCCACAGATGTTATAATTCAAAACAAAACAAAATGTGGACATTTACTTTGAGGCATTACAAAATACCCATTTGTGTGATAACCAAAATGGAATAACCCAAAAGACAGTTTTCGGTATCAAAGTAAATGTTTAAAATGCTTATATATATAACATTGTCTGAAAAACATATAAAGGCATTACATGTAAATGTCTTCATAAATCAGGGGAATGAAGCACAATCTTAAGTTAAGCAGAACAGATTTCTTTGGAAATAAAACTTAATCCAGAGATGGAATGAATTTAAAATTGATCAACTATATATGATTCTTTACATACTTATACTTTTTATAATGACTCAATCCTTGAAGGAGCTTGTCTTTATTTTTATTCAACTCAGCATCAATAAGATTCTGGGAAAACAAAAATGTTGTTATGTTAAAAAGAAAAAGGTGGTTAGTAATCTTACATATATATTCATATTAAAAAATGAACATGACATGCGACAGACTTTCCTATAATATGTCCTACAAATTATGGTAGAAGTTTTCTATCTGTAGATGTCCATGTTTCTATATAGATGAGGTATAGATCAAATAATCAGAGGGCTGAACTTAATGACTATGGGTCGTAAGTACATTTTTGCAGTAACTTGTCTGTCATAGGAATTCATTTTTAAAAGAATATACGGTGGCGCTGTACTTACAAGCTTACATTAATGCACCATTCTGTTATGTTACTATGTATCTCCTTTCATTTTTCTAGTATATACAAAAATTACATTTTACAACATACTGCATGTAAGCCCTGACAAAATAGAATAATTTTTCAAGTGATATGTACATATACCTTAGAATGGCAAGAATATATATATTCTAAAAAGAGGGCAATCCATTTACAGGATAATAATAGTCTAAAGCAAGTAACCAACGGCAAATCTTTTAACTAGAACTTACAAGGGGCCTCAGAAACCCTGTTCCACTGATTATTTGCCACAATACTTGATTGCCGAAGCTGTAAAAAATGTTAAAACACATAACTTCATATTGTTTAGGGAATATTTGATCCTTAGTATTAGTAGACAGAAATCAACTCAAAGTTAAACTGCTGCATTGGCTTTGTTTCAATATCTTCAAATTGCAAAGTAGTTGTGGTTTGAAAAACAAAAGTTTGAAGAGAGGAATTTTTGTATGTCTTGAAATTACAATCTTACCCAACTTATAATAGATTGTAACAATCACTCAGGACATTTTTTCTAGTCTATAAATGTTTACGCTCTAGATCTAGACCATAGTGTTTCTGTCAAAAATGTTCTAGACGCGCCATAAAATTGCAGTGTTACTGTCTAAATAATGGACATTTATAAACGGTGTGATTGTGATTATTTTACTTTTAAAACATAGTAGACCTAAAATATTAAATTTATTTAGACCTAGTCTAGGAAATGTTAAAATGAGAGAGCTTCTAAGCTTTATTAGAAGGTCAGACTTTGGTAAAAACATTTGATTTGAACAAGAACACTATTGTGCAGTAAAATCTGGACAAAAAAGCTAGATCATGTAGATGTGTACATCATCTAGATTATCGCACCTAGAGCAAATTTTAGCCGAAAATCCATATAAAATAAAGAGGAAGAAAATGTAGATCTCGATTTAATTATTGCCTAGATCTAGTGCGTATGATAGCCTAGATGGAATTTCTTAAGACAGTCTAACACCTTTTGTACACCTTTCATTTATAATGATCTAGATCTAGACCCTCTAGAGTCTCAATTAAAATAGTTTCTAAATACTACTACTAGGGGCCTTGATAGACCTAGAACAGATCTAGAAAATCTAGATTCGAATTCCAAAAACTGTGGGTACCTCAAGTATAAGAGAGCCATCTAGATCTAGAGTAGGCAAGATAGAATTAAATCTAGCCTTAAATTAGATAGATCTAGTCTAGACTATCACTAAGTGACTATGTACAGAGTCTAGATCTAGATCTAGATCTAGATTAGATCTATAATAAAGATTTAGAAATCTAGAGTCTAGATCTAATGTAGATTTTTTAATGGACTTTGATGCGGAGAAAACGGTTGGATCCAGATCTAATTGAAGATTAATTTAAGACTTTATTCTAGTTATTTTGAATAACATTTATAGAAGTTTATAGAATTTATTTTAAATAAAAAGTTCATGCCTGTCGATACCGGCTCCCGCCATCTTTAAATGGTAGTTAGTTCCCTTATTTGACTGGAGGAATGATGTCAGACTTAGAGATCCTGCTGAAATTATTAGCCTTCGGCAATGTTTACAGAAAAAAACGAAAACAAAACAAGGAAAATGATAGTTTTAAATTAGGAACATCTTTCTCTATTTTGTGCGTCTCTAAATATTACAAAACAGGGGAATCCCAAAACAGTTCAAAACATTTGAGGTGTTCGGCCTGAAGCCTCTATCAGACACAAAAACAAAATGAGTTTTGACTAATTTGAGAAAAAACAAAACTGCGTTGTAGTAGGCCTACATAGACTATGGTACATAGCACAGATTATAGAGTTTGGAGTCAATAACAGGAATGGAGGAAATGAACAAGTGCTCCAAAAATTGGATTTGAAAAAAAACTTGTGAGGTAGAGCGACAGAGATCGAGATGGGTAAACAGAAGGACAAACTGAATATGGGGAGAGAAAAGAGAGAATGAGAGAAGGATAAACAGAAGGACAAACTGAATATGGGGAGAGAAAAGAGAGAATGAGAGAAGGCTGAAGTACGGGAGTTTTGGGAAGATGAGACAATATTTTACCAGCATGAAAAAAGTGGGATGGAGAGAGGGGGGAAGAGAGATCTAGAGACAGAGAGAACGAAAGAAACAGAAGGATATATAGATATACAAGAGGGAGGAGGGGGGGGGGGGGGGGGGGGGGGGAGAGAATGGGAAGAAAGATAGAATGCTTATATGACCTGGTTCTATCCCCTAGTTCCTCCCTGATAGGGTAAGTATCGTGTGACTTGCTGAGTTAGAAGTCTTGGTATCCTCTCTCTCTGTTTCTGTGTGGGAACTAAAACTGTCACATCTTATTCACGAATCCCGTTGATTATCATCAAATCAAACAAATTAAGCAAAAAGGTATAATGGAACGGATGGCCAGAATGTGAGTTTCTTACTACCGTATCCTAGATCGATGTGTCGTTTGCTTTTGTTCCTATATAAATGCCCTAGGCAAAATTAAGAATACATCTACCGTCGCATATGTATACAAATTGGTAACGGTAAAAGCTGTTACATTCACCAATTTTAAGTCATTCTACTACACCATACATAATTATATTTAACTGAAATGCAAAACAAACAGAAAAACGCAGTTTTGTACTGCAATTACACGGGGCACTTTATTTACATGGAATAAAGTTTTTAAGTGTGATTTTATCCAAAGATATTATTAATCTCGACTTGTAGAAATACACTATAAGGAAAGTTACGATAAAAATGTTTAGCATGTAAGCAGCATTGTGGAATATCCATTTTGACGGGGGTACATGTACTTATTAGACTCAAGTTAGTTTAAGTACTCTTGGCAAGGTATCTTCGTCAGGATCTGGCACAATACGTAATCGTAAAAGCTCATAAAGCGACCAAAATCTACGTGCTACGACAGCTCGCGCCTTCCATCATTTATACCTTGGGTCTGATGTGGTTCTTTGGTGATTGAACGCTGACAGGGAAGCTTAGTCGGGAGCTGTATTACAAAATCCTCAGAGGTACCTGCGTTAGGTACTACATCAATGTGGTGTCGATGGGCCGACTGTCATGGGAGCGTCTATATGGTGGACGGTCATAGCTGAAACCCTTCTCCACTTGCTTGTTATTCTTGGGCTATCTTCGTTTATTTCCATTTGAGCATGTAAGGGCCATTTCTCCTCACGGATCGTTACCTTGACGAGGTGAGCGAGCTTGCGTGCCTCGATAACCCTGCGAGCTATGCCGGCGGGAGCTCAGTGCTCCTGTTAGGGCCACCCAAGCCGGACAGGTCAAAGGATAGAGGCCAGACTAGATACGATCCACCCCTCCCCCTACTTGTAGGTTTAGCATAGGGCTAACAACTCTATCTTGTAAAAATGCTATTGTTACAGAAACAGCAAAAAAAAAGCTGCCCTAATTGCCAACGGCAAAATGGGCAGTAAGTAAGTAAGTAATGTAAGGGCCATAAACCGTTTTACAAATAATGCAAGATTTAACCTTATAGTTGTCACCGTCCTTGTGTCGTTTCCATACCTTTTTCACACCCCATTAACTACGAAGAATTCACTTGGTCTAATGGTTATGGTTAAACCAATCTAATATTTTATACACATAATATAATAAATATTAATATTTTATACACATAATATAATATACATACCCACTCAATAGTAATTAGTAAAGTGAACGCTGGAGCGCAAAAGAGTGAGGGGGGAAAAGGCATCGAAAGGAAAAAGGCAAAGAGGAAGAGCTTGTGTTTAAAATTATCATAATGTTTGGGGTTTTTTTCAACCTCCAGCCTCAACAACTATGCTATATTAAGCTTCATCACTAATGTCTGATAATTTCTGCCACATAGAGCCAGGCATTGTCTTGGGTGTTGCGCTATATAAAAGCCATGTATTATTATTATTTAATAATAATAATAATAATAATATACAGAGACAGAGCGAGGATACCAGAACTCATGTATCTCCAGCCAGTCACATTCTACCAACAATGATCCAACCAACAGGGGAAAAAAATCGGTCTGTGTTTTTCGTGATGCGCCTATTGTGTATATCATTTTGAATGCCCCCAGTTAAGTAAGCTATGATTCGTCTACAATGGGGCCCAGTTGGAACAGTTTACATCATTGCTGTGGAGGCTGAGTTGGCTGGGCACAAAATTTGTATTAAAAACATAATTATCGAAACGCGCTATGTGAGAATGCTCATACAAAAGATAAACTTTTGTTCACCCGTAAGGAAAATGTAGGTTGGATATACCAGCGACAGAAGTAATCTTGACTTTTACAGGAATGTATAAGTTATTAAAAACACAAGCATAAACAATCTATTCCCTCCCTCCCTCCCTCTCTTTCTCTCTTTCTCTCTCTCTCTCCTCTCTCTCTCTCTCTCTCTCTCTCTCTCTCTCTCTCTCTCTCTCTCTCTCTCTCTCTCTCTCTCTCTCTCTCTCTCTCTCTCTCTCTCTCTCTCTTCTCTCTCTCTCTCTCTCTCTCGCTGTCTACCTGTATATTTATCTATCTATCCATAGACAACTAGGTAAACAAATGTTGTTATTGCTGTGTTGGTTTAACGTCCAACATCAGCATTATATAGGCTATGTTGTGGACGAGCCCCAAGACTGGCATCTGACAATTTTATGTGATGCCGCACACGAGACAGGGCGGCGATACTATGACTCATGTCTCAGCCGGTCACATTAAACTGACACCGACCCAACCTGTAGGGAGTACAATAGCCAGGGCTCGAATCCGGACCTTTTGCATCGGCAGCCGATGTTCTACCCCAGGACCACCGCGCCCCCCGAGGTAAACAAATATGTATATCTTATTTTGAGCTCCATAACCAGTTTTTTTCTTCGTTAGATCAATTAAAATGCTTCACACTTCATTTCCTACACCAACTCAGCAACATAATGTTCACAGTTACAGACAGCACTCATGGAGAAAAAAAAAACCACAAGAAAACCATGACCAATACATGTATCGTATTATGCATTTGTTTATTTATTTTCTGTATTCGAACAAGAATGCTAAAATGTGAAGAGACATAATTAAGAAAGGGGATGGTGTACTGTAGTTGAATTTTTTTTTTATTTGATTAGCATAATGGAATTTTGCTTTTTTGTTGTTGTTGGTCGTGATGGTGGTGGTGGGAATGAGGCTTTTTTTTCTTCTTCTTCTTGTTTTTTTTTTGTTGTTGTTTGTTCGTGTTGTTGGTTTATTTGTTTTGAAACCTAAGTTAATTTTGTATCAGCCCCCATTAAATATTAAAGAAAGCGTCCGAAAATTTTCAGTTCAAATTTGAATTACAGTTTAAGGTCTTAAGGAAATTAAAATTTGGATGGTTTCAGATGAACCTTGTTTTTAGGAGTTAAAATTTTAATAATGCTTTAATGGCAATGCAAAATAACGTTTTTGATATTTTGGTACTTCTATATTTCAATGGTTAATGCTGTTGAAAATTCTTCCTGCCGATCCACTAGAACACTCTTAAAGACGGTTCTCATTTATACTGTTCAATGCCTCAAGATAGTCATCTGTGGATGAACAAAAATATTTTAACTTTAAGTATAGTATTATAAAAAAAAAATTACCCATTGCCAAATATGGGTGTGATTTGTGAAGGTTGGGCAATTACAAATCAGATGAAAAGAGACTGTGTTTTTTAAAATGAAAATGCCTCAGAGACTGCTTAGTTCCGAGTTCCATTGACAGCATGCAGACGAAATTATGACACACTAAAATAACTCAATTTCAAACATAAGTGGGTTTTGCATACCACCGTAGAGAGAAATTGTAAGACTTAAGGCACCTAAAAAGACATGGCGGTTTGGAAAGACATGTCTTAGAAGCAAAGACAGGGGCAAAGCGAAGGCAGGTCAGAACTACAAGAAGGTGGATGGCTACAAAAAAGCCCAGCGAGGCAGGAAGGATCGCTCAAGACAAGAGCCCTTCAGGCAGATTGTACGGGAGGCTACGCCAGAAACTACCGACAAGCCAGCATGATGATGATGATGATGATGATGATGATGATGATGATGGATGATGATGATGATGATGATGATGATGGTGATGATGATGATGGTGATGATGGTGATGATGGTGATGATGATGATGATGATGATGATGATGACGATGATGATGATGATGTATAAAAATGAAATATATGTAGTACTTTGTAAGTGATGTACATGTATTGTGAGTGGTTATCTATGAAGGGGAAATTGTCACAAATTATATACACTGTGTTACTTGAAGAAAGTGGCAAAATGTGTGTACCTGTATCATTATTTAAACTCCTCAAAACAAAACAAAAACACGTATCAATACATGTATCCAATATTCATATTAAAAATCAGACAGTAGAAAAAAAAACCAGTAAAACTGTTAAATAAAAATACACCAGACACTAATAAATCGTTATGCACTATTTTAGTTACGATCGGATATCAAAGATATTATTGTTGTCCAAATCCTGAGGTTTAATCCATATGCTTGCGTGTTTAGTGAAATCACTCCGGAGCAAATGTTTCTGCGCCTTACTCTGGTTTGTTCTCTCACAAGTACTGGTTTATGTAAATTATGAACAATTTTCCAACAAAATGCTTTCTTTTTCTTTATAAAAAAATATCGCCAATTTTCCTTTCATAATAGACTAAGTTTAAATGTTTGGGAACCATTTACGATTATGCCTATATCATAATGCAATAATTTTGTAACAGGGTTCTGAAGATTCCAATTGTATGAGTGACGAGAAGTGAGAAGGCAAAGAACAAACCTCCGCAAATTTTTGCGACCAAATCATCTTTGATGTCTTGTAGGGCTAGGAAGCTTTTGACATCGAACACAAGACTAGGTGAAGATGCTATCAGGCCCAGCTCTTCCTTGTTGGATTGGCTGCCTACACCGATGGCTAACACTGTGATGTCCTCCTTGGCTAGCAGGCTCGCCTCAGCCTGAAGATAGATTGGTGTAAAACAAAGTTAGGGGCAAAGCAATGAGAGATTGGAGAGAGAATGAGTATTGAGAGGGATAGGGAGTGTGTGTGTGTGTGGGGGGGGGGGGGGAAATCTAGATTCGAATTCCAAAAACTGTGGGTACCTCAAGTATAAGAGAGCCATCTAGATCTAGAGTAGGCAAGATAGAATTAAATCTAGCCTTAAATTAGATAGATCTAGTCTAGACTATCACTAAGTGACTATGTACAGAGTCTAGATCTAGATCTAGATCTAGATTAGATCTATAATAAAGATTTAGAAATCTAGAGTCTAGATCTAATGTAGATTTTTTAATGGACTTTGATGCGGAGAAAACGGTTGGATCCAGATCTAATTGAAGATTAATTTAAGACTTTATTCTAGTTATTTTGAATAACATTTATAGAAGTTTATAGAATTTATTTTAAATAAAAAGTTCAATGTGAGTATGGATAATACTGTGGCGTTACCTTGGTTTGCGGGGGTGATTAAAATGTGAGTATGGATAATACTGTAACCTCTTTTTACCTTAGTATTCGTTGGGTGATTAGAGTGTGAGTTTGATAATACTGTGGTCTCTTACCTTGGTTTTTTGTGGGTTATTAGATTGTCCATCCGTAACGACCACCAGGTAGTTTGGCACGTCCTCTCTACCTCCGCGCGACACATCAAAGACAGTGCGGGCCTTTTTCAAGGCCTTGTGTGTGCTGGTGCGGCTGTGGACAAAACAGAACACTTAACTATGATAGTCTGATCAAAATATGCTATAAAACTTAACTATGATAGTCTGATTAAAATATGGTTTATAAGTACACGTAGGATGCTTACTATAGTTCTATCACATTAACTGATTGGGTCGGTGTCAGTATAACGTGATCGGCTGGGACAGGAGTCATGGAATACCCGCCCTGCCTCGTGTGTGGCAGCACCTCAAATTGTCAAACGTAAGTCTTGGGGTCCGTCCACAATATAGCTTATATAGTGCTGATGTTGGACATTAAACCAACTCAACAGCAACAAGAATCCTACTCACCCTCTAGAGTAGCGAACACTATCCTACTCCCCCTCTAAAGTAGCGAACACTATCCTACTCCCCCTCTAGAGTAGCGAACACTATCCTACTCACCCTCTAGAGTAGCGAACACTATCCTACTCACCCTCTAGAGTAGCGAACACTATCCTACTCACCCTCTAGAGTAGCGAACACTATCCTACTCACCCTCTAGAGTAGCGAACACTATCCTACTCACCCTCTAGTGTAGCGAACACTATCCTACTCACCCTCTAGTGTAGCGAACACTATCATACTCACCCTCTAGTGTAGCGAACACTATCCTACTCACCCTCTAGTGTAGCGAACACTATCCTACTCACCCTCTAGTGTAGCGAACACTATCCTACTCACCCTCTACTGTAGCGAACAATATCATACTCACCCTCTAGTGTAGCGAACACTATCATACTCACCCTTTTGTGTAGCGAACACTATCAACCGCTTCAAGCAACTCCGTCTCATTCATGTACGTGTTTAACGAGATGCGGTTGGCGAGCCGGCCTGCGAACGTTTCCAGCCCGACCCGCACGTTGTCGGAACCAATCGGGAACGCGTGTACGAGAAGCTTGACAAAACCCAGGACCTGCTCGAAGTTTTTGAGTCCGACAGAGCCGGAAGCGTCCAGGAAAAAGTAGATATCTGCTTTGCATCCTGGGTAGGAACAATGTATAATTAAGATAAGATGGGATAAGAAATGTAAGATAAGATAAATGATAAGATGAGCTAAAAAGATAATATAAGAAAGATAATAAAAGGAAAGATAGTATACAAAGATAAGATAAAAAAAGATAACATAAAATAAGATAAATTACGATACGAAAAGATAAAATAAGAAAGATGAGATGAGATATAATTTTTATTGTTAACACAAGGAAAACTGTCATCCTAAATTATTAAAAAATCATCATGTTTCTCTTAGCCTCTTAGTGAATCAGTTTTACAACACAGGTTTCTAAAAGACCCGGCATTCAACAAAAAAGGGGGAAAGGGGGGGGGTGATTACGACGATCTAGAAAATATCTTCATAAAAAACCCAAAGATTTAGAATTGTATCAATTAAATTTGATTTAAGGTACATCTGACCAGAGTTGTAACAGGTATCTTACTAGGAGGGCACGGATCTGGGTTACAGATTGACGTCTCTTGTGGTCCACCTGCAAATAAAACAACAAGGTGAAAAAAAGAGCCAGAACACAATGATTTATCAAGGTGAAAAGAGAAAAATGACAAAAGGATGTTATCACCAAACCAATATATTTTTTTCCTCTTTAAATAATTTGTGTCCTCATGCAATAAACTTTTGGGGTAGTAGGTAGAACGTAGCTTACAATACAGCAGGATTTACTTATAAATATGAAAATGAAATACAAATCGCAATAGTCTTCTTTTGTCGTTGTTTTTGTTATTGTTTTATTGATGTTATGTTATTGTTGTTTACTGTTTGTTTGTTTTTTGTTTACATGATCTTGTTTATCTTATGGCGGCTGGATGCTGACCCCCAAGTTATTTATATCACATGCCTGTTTGTCTTTCGTCCCATTAATTTTGTCAGTCAAACGATAAATGTAGGATATTAATTCTCCAAAAATGTGATTCTTTCTTTTCTTGGTAATTATCTTTCAAATAACATTACGTTTTAAGTTATAGTTTAATGAGTCTGCATGATTTAATTATAAATATAACAATGCGAAACATTTGCTAGGAGTTACTGCAGCCTGTTATACGGGTCAGAGACATGGTCGATTAGTAAAGCACAAATGAACAAAATAGAAGCTTTCGAAATGTATGCATTTAGGAGAATAGGGAAGATATCATGGCGACAAAAATTGACCAACTACGACGTGTTACAAAAATTGAACATAAGAAGAGAAATAGGGCAGTGTATTAGAGATAGGAAGCTGCAATATTATGGACACCTCATGCGTCATGAAAGTGTGATAAGAGATCTCTATAACGGCGAAGTGGAGGGCAGCAGAGGTCGGGGACGCCCCAGAACGAAATGGAATGACAACATCGCAGAATGGACGTGCTACTCGCTGGTGCAGTGCCAACGACTTGCGCAGGACAGATGTCAATGGAGGGCCATTGCAGCCAACCTTCGCAAGGAGACGGCACCCGGATGATGATGATGATGATCAATATAAATTGTGCAGACGAGTGAGTTAATGCTCATTAGGGTCAAAAAATTAATTTGTGGTGAAGAGATAGAGCACTTGCCCTCGCATTCCTGCCCGCCGTTGTCAGGGGCTGGGTTGGTGCAGGTTCGCTCTCTGGAGCGGACGCCTCCGCCACAGGTCTTGGTACACTCGGTCCAGTCTCCCCACTCACTCCACTCACCGTCAGTTGGGCCTGGAAAAGGGGAGGGCCAAACACAAACAGAACGGATTTTTAGTGGAGGTGCCAGTTGGGCAAGGTGGTACATGTGCAAACATAATTACCTGTTTGTGGATTTGAACACTTATAATGAAGAAAATAGAGAACAAACGTCCTACCACTTGTACCAGTTTACCCCCTCACCATTTTGTCAGTGACCAATACAATGCCTCGCATAAAGAACAAACCTTCACAAATATTCGTCACCATCTGGTCTTTGAACCACAGCAGTCTTGTTGTTTCTATTAGTCTCTTAGTGAATCAGTTTTACAACACAGGTTTCTAAAAGACCCGGCATTCAACAAAAAGGGGGGAAAGGAAGGGGGGGTTACTACGATGGTCTAGAAAATATCTTCATAAAAAACCCAAAGATTTAGAATTGTATCAATTAAATTTGATTTAAGGTACATCTGACCAGAGTTGTAACAGGTATCTTACTAGGAGGGCACGGATCTGGGTTACAGATTGACGTCTCTTGTGATCCACCTGCAAATAAAACAACAAGAGAAAAAGAGCAATAACATAAATTATCTATCAAAGTGAGAAGGAAAAATGACCAAAAGATGTCATCACCAAACCAATATACTTTTTTTTCTTTAAGTATGTGTCCTCAGGCAATAAACTTTTGGAGTAGTAGGTAGAACGTAGCTTACAATACAGCAGGGTTTACTTATAAATATGAAAATGAAATACAAATCGCAATAGTCTTCTTTTGACTTTGTTTTCGTTATTGTTTTATTGCTGTTATGTTATTGTTGATTATTGTTTTTGTTTACCTGATCTTGTTTATATTATGGCGGCTGGATGCTGAAGAAAGGTTGCGGACTAGATCACCGCCAAGTTATTTCTATCACTTGCCTGTTTGTCTTTAGTCCTATTAATTTCGTGAGTCAGATAAATGTAGGATATTAATTCTCCAAAAATGTGATTCTTTCTTTTTTGGTAATTATCTTTCAAACAACATTACGTTTATAGTTTTATGAGTCTGCATGATTTAATTATAAATATAACAATGCGAAACATTTGCGAGGAATTACTGCAGCCTGTTATACGGGTCAGAGACATGGTCGATTAGTAAAGCACAAATGAACAAAATATAAGCTTTCGAAATGTATGCATTTAGGAGAATAGGGAAGATATCATGGCGACAAAAATTGACCAACTACGAAGTGTTACAAAAATTGAACATAAGAAGAGAAATAGGGCAGTGTATTAGAGATAGGAAGCTGCAATATTATGGACACCTCATGCGTCATGAAAGTGTGGTAAGAGATCTCTATAACGGCGAAGTGGATGGCAGCAGAGGCCGGGGACGCCCCAGAACGAAATGGAATGACAACATCGCAGAATGGACGTGCTACTCGCTGGTGAAGTGCCAACGACTTGCGCAGTACAGATGTCAATGGAGGACCATTGCAGCCAAGGGGAAAGGAAGGGGGGGGGGTGACTACGATGGTCTAGAAAATATCTTCATAAAAAAACCCAAAGATTTAGACTTCTTTAAGTATGTGTCCTCATGCAATAAACTTTTAGGGTAGTAGGTAGAACGTAGCTTACAATACAGCAGGATTTACTTATAAATATGAAAATGAAATACACATCGCAATAGTCTTCTTTTGACTTTGTTTTCGTTATTGTTTTATTGCTGTTATGTTATTGTTGATTATTATTTTTTGTTTACCTGATCTTGTTTATCTTATGGCGGCTGGATGCTGAAGAAAGGGTGCGGA